>JAGXEW010001397.1:0-20821 GCA_030684275.1 Acipenser oxyrinchus oxyrinchus | reverse complement strand
TGTCACAAAGGCGGCGGAGTGGGTGGCGTCAGACCAGAGCCAGGAAATAAATAACAGAGATGGGGTTTTGGTGAAGCTGAAGCGTGATCGCGCTCAGCATTTAATAATTAAACAGAACAGAAAATAAAAGGTTTGAACACAAAACACGGCACATTAGCCAAAACAAAGAGATAAACAAAGCGGACAGACACTAACAAACAGGGACGAACAAACACGGTGCGTACAAACAACTAATATTATTCTTTTTACTATTTTTACTCTCCTTCTCCACACCCGTTCTCCACTCTCGAACACCTAACCCGAGTGAGTGAAGCGTGCATCTATATATACTGTTGTGCTGGGATTCAATTACTAATTAATTATTCACTTGAATCCCAGCACGTGAATTAATTATGTGCAACCTCGTGCCAAACTACAATTATACATTTTTAAACACACGTGAAACACAGACCGCTTATATCCCGTGTACCAATCGCTATACACCAACATTAACACATGCAACATGCAACATATAACACAAACTACGCACAAGGGCGGCCACATTGCCACATATACCCCCCTTGTGCGCAGCACATGGCCTCAACGGCCACCTCCCCATAAAACCCAGCAGTCCAGGACAAAGTCTCGGGCTGGGAAGGGAAGCTTCAGTGGGCCCATGGCTGGCAATGCTGTCAGCACCCCTGCCGGTAGTGGCACGGCTGACAGCATGCTGGTCCATTCCTGCAGCGAAATTGCTGCGGGGGATGCTGGTCTCCTGACCTCTCCCCTTTCTTCGTAGCGGTGGCTCCCTCCTGTGGGGCTCCGGCCACAAGAACTCCTGCAGCGAAACTGCTGCTGGGGAAAGTGGTCTCCTGACCTCTCCCCTGTCTTTGTAGCCGGTGGCTCCCCTTTCTGGGGCTCCGGCCACCGTACTCCCTGTGGTGGAGGTGCGGGAGGCGGAGACAGCTCCTGCTCCTCTGCTCCGGGCAGTGGTGGAACCAGCAGGTATTCACCCTCTGCTGGTGGAGGTGGGAGGGCAAGCAGTCCTCCCACGACAAAGAAGCGGAACCAGCAGGTACTCACCCTCTGCTGGTGGAGGAGGCAGAGGCAGCTCCTGCTGCTCTGCTCCTGGTAGAAGCAATTGAGGTGGTGGAGGCAGAGGCAGCTCCTGCTGCTCTGCTCCCTAGTTGTGTCGGAACCAGCAGGTATTCACCCTCTGCTGGTGGAGGTGGGAGGAGCAAGCAGTCCTCCCACGACAAAGAAACGGGACCAGCAGGTACTCACCCTCTGCTGGTGGAGGAGGCAGAGGCAGCTCCTGCTGCTCTGCTCCTGGTGGAAGCGGTTGAGGTGGTGGAGGCAGAGGCAGCTCCTGCTCCTCTGCTCCTAGTGGAGGAAGTGGTGGAGGTGGGAGCAGCGTGTAGTCTCCTGGCGATGGCGGTGCGAGCAGCGTGTAGTCTCCTGGCGATGGAGGTGCGAGCAGCGTGTGGTCTCCTACTGTTGCAGGGGACTGGTGCGGCTCCGCCTCTCTTGCAGGGGACTGGTGCGGCTCTCCCGCTCCTGCAGGGGACTGTGGTGGAGGCAGAGGCAGCTCCTGTTCCTCTCCTCCGGGTGGTGGCGGTGGGGAAGTGATACCAGCAGGCGTTCACACTCTGCTGGTGGATGGGAACCCAGCAGGCATTCACCCTCTGCTGGGGACACGGGGACAGCAGGCATTCTTCCTCTGCTGGTGGACACGGGGACAGCAGGCATTCTTCCTCTGCTGGTGGACACGGGGACAGCAGGCATTCCTCCTCTGCTGGTGGACATGGGGACAGCAGGCATTCCTCCTCTGCTGGTGGAGGTGGAACCAGCAGGCATTCTCCCTCTGCTGGCAGCTTGGGTCCTAGGGCTGTGGAAGCCCGACTTCCCTCTCTTTGGGCTGTGGGCGCACCGACTCCTCCCTTTTGGGCTGTGGGCGCATCCGACTCCTCCCTTTTGGGCTGTGGGCGCACCGACTCCTCCCTTTTGGGCTGTGGGCGCACCGACTCCTCCCTTTTGGGCTGTGGGCGCACCGACTCCTCCCTCTTGGGCTGTGGGCGCACCGACTCCCCCTCTTGGGCTGTGGGGCGTTCGGGCTCCTCCCACTCAGGCGTGGGGCGTTCGGGCTCCTCCCACTCAGGCGTGGGGCGTTCGGGCTCCTCCCACTCAGGCGTGGGGCGTTCGGGCTCCTCCCACTCAGGCGTGGGGCGTTCGGGCTCCTCCCGCTCAGGCTGTGGGGCGCTCGGGCTCCTCCCGCTTGGGCTGTGGGCGCTCAGGCTCCTCCCGCTTGGGCTGTGGGCGCTCAGGCTCCTCCCGCTCTGGGCATGTGCAGCTGGCTCATGAATCCTCCTGCTGGAGATCCTGCTACCTGGGCTGCTGTTCCACTTATAGCTGCCTCCCGCTTGGGCTGTGGGCCAACTCAGGCTCCTCCCGCTTGGGCTGTGGGCGCTCAGGCTCCCCCTCATAACTGCGGAAGGGACAGGCGGCAAAGCAATGCTGCTGGTTACAGAGGCAGCACAACAGTGCTGACCTACAGCTCCTCGGGTGCCTGGCCCTGATGTACTCCTCCTCCTCCCTGTCCCTCGCTTCCCGGTCCTTCTTCCACCTCATCCTCTGTTTCTTTTTTCCCTTTTTTTTTTATTTTTTCAAACAACAAATTGCGGTTCCTGCTCTGGTCTGAGTCCTGGAGGCTGTAGATCCCACGCAGGACACCACGTGTCACAAAGGCGGCAGCAGTGGGTGGCGTCAGACCAGAAACAGGAAATAAATAACAGAGATGGGGTTTTGGTGAAGCTGAGCGTGATTGCGCTCAGCATTTAATAATTAAACAGAACAGAAAATAAAGGTTTGAACACAAAACACGGCACATTAGCCAAAACAAAGAGATTAACAAAGCGGACAGACACTAACAAACAGGGACGAACAAACACGGTCGCGTACAAACAACTAATATTATTCTTTTACTATTTTTACTCTCCTTCTCCACACCCGTTCTCCACTCTCGAACACCTAACCCAGAGTGAGTGAAGCGTGCATCTATATATACTGTTGTGCTGGGATTCAATTACTAATTAATTATTCACTTGAATCCCAGCACGTGAATTAATTATGTGCAACCTCGTGCCTAACTACAATTATACATTTTTAAACACACGTGAAACACAGACCCGCTTATATCCCGTGTACCAATCGCTATACACCAACATTAACACATGCAACATGCAACATATAACACAAACTACGCACAAAGGGCGGCCACATTGCCACACTGGCCAGAGTGAGATTTACCCTAGATAACCTGTAGGTGAACATTTATTTGTGGTTCAAAATTTGTCTTGCTAAGTCTGCACTTCATCTTGTTCTTGTCTATCTGGATAGCAAACTTTTACTCATTACTTTTATTTGATGTTTGCTTTACAGTACTTAGCCATGCTGATAAAGTACTGAAATTAAGCCATTTTTAAAATAAAATACAGCCCCCAGAAGACTGCCCACATGTTCCATTGCATGATAGTGCTGCCCATGCAGATTCCAGTACCACAAGCTTGTAACAATCTGCCTTTGACCAAAAGGCCAACACAACATTCCCAGAATAAGAATAGGTTACTACCAAAAACTCCTTAAAAATGATATAAAGAGTAGATGGCAGAAAGGCAGATACACAGCAAAAATAGGATTGCTAGGTTCAGTTGAAGTGCTGAAACATTTAATTTCAAAAACATCGGTCCAACACACACAGATTACCCAACAATTTTAGGCCCCACAGTACCTCTGGTAGCTGCTGACCCATGCACATAAAACCAAGTTGTAACAGAAATAGGATGGTGTTAAATCCACCGGTAAGCTTACAGAGGCAATAAATAAATAGAAAATAATGTCCAGTAGAAAACAAAAATAGAAAGAATCCCAAAAAATCAAAATTCAGTTGGTAATCCACCATACAAAATAAAGTAAAAGAAATGAGAAAAACATCCACCAAAAATAATAATAAATCAGTTCGGTCTCACCGGTTTGTGTGATTGTCCATGAACGCTCCAGAAAGTCCACCCAAAGTCCAAAAACACAGCTGCATTCCAAAATCCAAATGAAATGTCTTGTTTCCTCCAGGAAATAGCAACGGAAAAAGAAAAATATTTGCCAGCAATGTTTGCTAAACAAAGAACATTGTCTAAAACTGTAAAATAACTAAAGCTAGATAAACATAGTATATATCTAACTTTATGCAGTTTGGCTTTAACACATCTAAGTTTAGCGAACCTGTACATGTGTAAATATTCGACGGCAAACCTTCAGCAGCAAACTAACCAGAGTCAAACTCCCAACAGGAAAAGGTGCCGTCCCATAGTGCATTAGTGCAGGGTTTATAAAGGTCAAGGTCCTCCAACATATTTAAAGGGGCCACGTTTCCTAAAACCCACTCTTAAAAGGGTAACAGAAAGCATACATTCTGACTTTACACAACACATTTAGAATACCTGGCCAGGCTAAAAAGTGGTGCTCTAAAATGGACCACTTACATAATATTCACTTTTGTGTGACAGGCGTCACATAGTCCCCAGCGGAGGTACCGGGTTTCAAACCGTAGTATTTTTTTAAGTTGACCACATTAATCACATCTTTTTTTTGTGACTGGTCAGCCCACTGAACTTCATAATTAACAGGTCCTACCTTTCTCAAAATTTCAGCTGGTCCTGACCATTTGGGAGCTAATTTTGCTGAAAACTTCTCAGAGGCATCGGATAAAAAATGCGTTTTGGTCCACACCAAATCTCCTTTGGTATACTGCACAGCTCTCCTATTTCGATTGTAATATTTGGCCTGCCTACCCTGAGCTATCTTGACACTTGCCCTTACTTGTTCAGCGATTTCTTGCTGTCTTTCCAGCAAACTGTACTGAGAGGTAGAAGGCAAGGGGCAAGTCCAATCAGTTGGTCAAGGGGACCCTTAAGTGAGCGACCAAGAGCCAACTCAGCTGGAGAGAATCCAGTAGTCTCCTGACGCTGTTGATGGCGGCGAAACTCTGGTATCCACTGGTCCCAGAGTTGATGTTTATCTTCCACAAAAGATGCCACCATGGTCTTCACTGTTCGGTTAACCCTCTCAGTAAGATTTGATTGCGGATGATAACTTGTAGTAAGTTTCCTAACAACACCCCAGGATTTACAGACCTCAATGATGAGCTGGCTTGTAAACTGTGGACCACGATCCGACACCAAGAACCGGGTGTTCCCCATCTTGTGAAAATCTCTTGAGTGAGAATACTGAGCGATCTTCGGGTCTTACTGTCACGTATGGGAAACATCTCTATCCACTTGGAATAGTAGTCTACCAGAACAAGTAAGTATTGGTTACCCTGTTTACTTCTTGGGAACGGGCCCATCAAATCCACCCCAACATCTCCCGGAGCTGCAACCGTAGTAGACTGGAGCAGACCTGCAGGTTTCACATTAGAAGGTTTGTACTGTTGGCAGGTAATACATTCTTTAATATGCTTCCAGGTGTCCATACGGACAGAAGACCACCAAGCCACGTCTAATATCCGAAGGAGAGTTTTAAGACGTCGAGATGGCCTCCTAGAGGGTTATCATGGAAGTATGTCAGAAAAGATGACTGTAACGATGCTGGGACTACTAACTGGAACCGATAGCCTCCTTTTGTGGCAGGAACTTTTCGATAGACCAGATCCTGTCTCATCTCAAAGGTGATCCGATCAGATTTTGTTTGGCGGATTGTCCATTTTAGCAATAATCTCAGCGATAGCAGGATCTCTCGACTGAGCGGCCGCTATTTCGTCAGTGATGTTGGGAGATCGGAGCTATAAACTGGAGTGTTGCTAGAATACACAGCAACAGAGATATCACTTTGAGATGGAGCGAGAGAGAGCATCAGGAACCACGTTCAAACTTCCCTTGCGGTAGAGCACCTTAAAATTAAACTGTTGGAGTCGGAGGGTCCAGCGGGTGAGCCGAGAGGAGGTTTTGGGAGTGTTAAATGCCCAGGACAGTGCTGCGTGGTCAGTGACTACTTCAAATGGCACTCCCTCCAGGTAATGGCGCCACTTCTCCACAGACCAGACAACCGCCAAGCACTCCTTCTCCGATGTGGAGTAGTTCTTCTCAGCCTTATTGAGGATCCGGGAGGCAAAGGCTATCACATGCTCACCTTCACCATCTCTCTGGGCTAGGACAGCCCGAGCCCCACCTCACTGGCGTCAGTGTAAACACAGAAAGGCTGGTTGACATCTGGATGTGCCAGGACTGGGGAGACTGGAGAGCAGTTTTCAGGTGTTCAAAACTGGTCTGGCATTCTGGGGTCCACTCCCACTTCACATCTTTCTTCTTGAGATTGTTGAGTGGAGCAGCGATGTCAGCAAACCGGGGGATGAACTTATGGTACCACCCAGCGAGTCCCAGAAACCGTTGTACCTCCTTGAGGTTGCTTGGCTGCGGATAGTGCTGTATGGCAGTCAGCTTCTCTGGATTGGCAGACACCCCCGCTTCGGACACCACATGCCCAAGAAAAGTTAAAGAGTCCTTGAAAAAGTGACATTTATCCAGATTCAGTGTAAGGTTAGCCTGATGGAGTTTGTGGAAAACCTGATTAAGATGTTCCAAATGCTGCGCTTTGGTGGTGGAGTAAACAATGATGTCATCAATGTAGACAAAGCAGCAAGTTCCTCTCAACCCTCCCAGCACCTGCTCCATAAGTCTCTGGAAAGTTGCAGCAGCATTTTTTAATCCAAAAGGCATAACCTTAAATTGATACAGTCCATAAGGGGTGGTAAAAGCAGTCTTTTGTCGGCTTTCCTCATCCATAGCCACCTGCCAGTAGCCCGACCGCAAATCCAGGGAACTGAACACTTTGGCACCACATAGAGACTCCAAGATATCGTGAGCGTTGGGCATGGGATAGGCATCAAAGTGCGTCTTGGCATTGATTCGTCGGTAATCAACACAGAAACGGTAAGTACCATCCCGTTTCTCAATAAGCACCACAGGTGCAGACCAAGGTGAGGTGGATGGTTCAATCACATTGTCCTCCAGCATGTCATTAAGGTGTTGCCGTATGATCTTCTTCTTAAAGGGTGATGCTCTGTAAGATGGACTGCGCACTGGAACTTCATCTGTGGTGTGGATCACGTGTCGAGTTACCATGGTTACTCCCAATTGGGATGTACACACCGTAGGCCAGCTCTTCATAAGACTGTCCAGATCATTGGGAACATCAACCTGAACGGTAGAATGGAACAAGCGAGGCGGTTTTCTGACATTTATCCTTGGTGATGGAAAAGATAGAGCGGGAAGAGTGCTGGACAGCCATATACACATTACTGCCGCCGGCTTCAGTCTCTTCAACTGCTTGCCAGGACGTTTCCCACTCTTCTCTAGGCAGAAAGGGATAAAACTGATAGCTCTGGTAGCGTTTGACACCATAACCCCTACCCACCATATCAATTTGGGTTTGGGTCTTGGCTAGGAAATCAATCCTAGAACCAACGGAAAGGCCAAATGTGCATCATCCATAACATATATACATAGGGTCCAGAATTCACCATGCAAGTTAAAAGTCAGGTGTTTTTCCCCAATGCCCCATGTGTCTGGCCATCGGCTAGCACAAAGGTTTGTTCTTTACATGGGGTCAGAGTTTCTCCTGGTCTTTTAACTTGCTGCCACAACTTATTTTTAGCAGAGTATAAGTGCAGCCAGTGTCAAGCAAGGCTGTCATCCCTACATCTCTCACTGAAATTTGAATAACAAGTAAGGTCGGCCCTGGTAAGTTATATTGACCTCTGGGTCTCACAGCATGGTGGTGCACTCCCACGTCTGCTTTATGAGCTCCTCCTCTGGTTGCTCGGCTCACCCTTCTCACTGGTACTTGGGAACTTGGAATTTTGCTTTGCCCAGTACTGCTTCTGCCCAGACCAGTCCTTCTCCACCATTGACCCCACACTCACCAACTCCTCCACAGTCTTCACCGACCCTCTCAAACAAGCAGCAAGCTTCGGGTTGCTGTTGTTAAGAATCCTCTGGACGAACTCCCTTTCAGGCATGTCCGGTCTCCACCTCATACACAGGGCCCGGAAATCATAGGCAAAGTCCCGGATGCTCTCTCCTGGTGCCTGCACTCTATCCCGTACTCTGTCTTCGATTTCTGTGACGAAGTCTGTGGAAAGGAAAGCTCTAAGAAAAGAACTTTTAAAATGAGACCAAGTTTGAATATTATTCCGCTCTGCTATCCACCAGCTCTTTGCAGGTCCCTTCAACACTGAGGATAAAGTAGCCATTATTTCAGGGTTACTCATAGGCCGCAGAGCCAGAAACTCTTCACATAGCTCAACATAACTAACTGCATCTCCGTTACCTTCCCCTCTCCAAATTCAGGGAAGTTAATACGGACAGGCAGTTTAGCAGAACAATGTCCTCATTCTTGGTGTAGGTATGGGGGTTAGTGGCCCCTATTGCTGTGGTAGCAGCAACTGGTCTTTCAAAGGTAAAATCAGGTATGGACAGATCCCAGGCACAACGACTGGGAGCAGCTCTAACTAGAGGTGTGCTTGTTTGCAAAGTAAGTTTTTCATTTCCTCCTTCCAAGCCAAATCGCGCCTCTCAATACAGTTTACTACCTCTTTCTCCAATGTTTCTACGGACGTCTGAATCAAATTCTGAAGCCTCTCAACCTGCTGATTAATATACTGTCTGAGGGATTCTTCCCTATTTACAGTACTTTGTCGGGCAGCATTACAGTCAAACTCAAGCTCCTCTAACCTGGCAGCCAACTGAGTTAATTTATCTTCCATAGGTGGTTCCTGGGGTGCAACAACTTCCTGTGAAGGAGTTTTTCAGTGAGCCCCGAACCACTAACATAAAGTCTACTGAGCCTGGAAACCAGCTCTCCCACTGCTCTGTGGGTCACATGGCGATCATCTAACTCAGCTCCCTGATCCCAATTATCTACAGATTCATGACCATCCATTTTAAATTAGACACAGTAATACTTGTGTGCTGGAAAGTAAATCTATGAATGCACTGAAATATATTTTAATTCCCGTGCAGGGCCACCAATTCTGTAACAATCTGCCTTTGACCAAAAGGCCAACACAACATTCCCAGAATAAGAATAGGTTACTACCAAAAACTCCTTAAAAATGATATAAAGAGTAGATGGCAGAAAGGCAGATACACAGCAAAAATAGGATTGCTAGGTTCGTTGAAGTGCGAAACATTTAATTTCAAAAACATCGGTCCAACACACACAGATTACCCAACAATTTTAGGCCCCACAGTACCTCTGGTAGCTGCTGACCCATGCACATAAAACCAAGTTGTAACAGAAATAGGATGGTGTTAAATCCACGGTAAGCTTACAGAGGCAATAAATAAATAGAAAATAATGTCCAGTAGAAAACAAAAATAGAAAGAATCCCAAAAAATCAAAATTCAGTTGGTAATCCACCATACAAAATAAAGTAAAAGAAATGAGAAAAACATCCACCAAAAATAATAATAAATCAGTTCGGTCTCACCGGTTTGTGTGATTGTCCATGAGCGCTCAGAAAGTCCACCCAAAGTCCAAAAACACAGCTGCATTCCAAAATCCAAATGAAATGTCTTGTTTCCTCCAGGAAATAGCAACGGAAAAGAAAAATATTTGCCAGCAATGTTTGCTAAACAAAGAACATTGTCTAAAACTGTAAAATAACTAAAGCTAGATAAACATAGTATATATCTAACTTTATGCAGTTTGGCTTTAACACATCTAAGTTTAGCGAACCTGTACATGTGTAAATATTCGACGGCAAACCTTCAGCAGCAAACTAACCAGAGTCAAACTCCCAACAGGAAAAGGTGCCGTCCCATAGTGCATTAGTGCAGGGTTTATAAAGGTCAAGGTCCTCCAACATATTTAAAGGGGCCACGTTTCCTAAAACCCACTCTTAAAAGGGTAACAGAAAGCATACATTCTGACTTTACACAACACATTTAGAATACCTGGCCAGGCTAAAAGTGGTGCTCTAAAATGGACCACTTACATAATATTCACTTTTGTGTGACAGGCGTCACAAGCTGATGCTCCCTGCTAAGTCTTCCCAGCAGGAGCCAGTGGGTGACGAGGTGGGAGTGATTGTTCACTCAAAACATGCTCCAAACTTTAGTGTTTCGTGGTTGTACCCAGCATATTAATTGAACCAATTGTGCTTATATAACTGTAAACTAACTACCGTAAGCATCTCCGTGGATATTTGGATTGAGGCAGGAGCAGTCAGAGGTGCCATTCCCCTTACTCTGAGACACCGGGGATGCTTTGTTTTTGTTCACGGAAGCACCCCATTCTAGTAAAGAGCAGTTATATCTTTTTTGGGACAGGTTGCATCAGCTTGTAAAACAACCACAATTGGAGATCCCTGTCAGTTTTCTTTCTCTCATAAGTTCTCATGTAGCGACACCTTCAGGGAGAGACACGGCAGGAGCAGCTGTAATTTTGCGCCACAGCTCCAGAGTGAGCTAGCCCAGCCTGCACGTGGTATCGGATCTCACTGAGAGAGCTGGCCCGTACGGCACTGTGACCCACATCTGGGACATTGCTGTCTTCTCATCTTGAGTCGGTGCCTCCTGCCAAAAGTGAGCTTTATGCGCTAGAGGGCTTGAAAGAGGCCGCACCACCATAACAGAGGACTAATGACTGTGTCTGTGAGGGTTTACCGTTGCTTGATGTAAGTGTAATGGGCAGTGTTGTGTGATACTGTCCCCTATTGATGAGATGAGGCTAAAAACCACTAATGCAGACAAGCCCGGGAGACTTCACCCATAGTTTACATTTCTCTTTGTTTTTCTTTTGCAATCTGTTGACTGTGCTCAGAACAAAAACTTAATTAGTTTTAAATTTTTTTTACATTATTGGTAATTGTGCTAAGTGGCATACTACCAACACTGAATCTGCTTTAGGGTTACAGAAGGCTAGTGACTCTCCCTCCTGTGAATAAGTACATAGCTTGGTCCATAGGATCCTGTGGTTATTAAAAATGTCCTGTTTTATCGGGATTGTGTATTGATTTTCCCATTGTTTTATTATGCATAATATTTGGAACCAGTGCTTAGCGTGGACAGCTATGGCCAAATGTTTTGCATCACCCTATAGAATTGACTAATTTTACTTCATAAAGTCTAATGAAAATCCTTGAATTACATACCACTTTGTAGTTTTCCATATATTTAACGAAAAACTGACAAAAATAAAACAATGTGACATTTCCAATTCTAACATGAAACACTGTACTGCTATTATGGTAAACTAAACTAAAACGCCTACATGTTTAAATATGACACCCTTAGTACCAAGTTATTTAACAGCTATAGTTTGCAGCCCTGTAACAGTTCTATTTATATGTTCCAGTGCAGTTCCAGTTTACACCACTGTACTACATTTTCACTGCACATTAGAAAGTGACATGAAGATGGGACTCCCGGGACCCAAGGGAGTATGGGGGAAAAAATGGTGTTACATTTTGCGGGACGGATGGTACAGGAGTGAAGCTCACGAGAACGGGTGGGACCGGGAAATACAAAAAGTAAAGCTCTCAGGACGGCAAGAACGGGATTGAAGCTTCTGGGAATGGGAAGGAATGGGACTACTCTGCCACCAGCAGACAGGAAGAGTGTTTTTTGCTCTTTTAAAGTCGTGAAAGAGCCTATGACGTGGAACTTGACTGTTACCATAAACAAACAAAATAATATTATCAGGTCTCACTTGAACATATAATCACATTAATTTTACCAAATTATGTTTAATCGAGCTACAATTAATCAAATAATACTCGAAATACACAGAGGGCGATCTCCATTTCCTGGTTTAGCCATAAGACTGTGACGTCACAGAGGGAGATACCCACAGGCTTCTTGCATCTGCCAGTATGGATGACAGCGACAGTGAAAGTGAGAGTAGCCTAATTTTATCAGTTTCAGACACCTCTTATGAATGTGAATTATGTAGTGATGTATCAATTTGAACTGTATGCCTCCAATCAGAAGGGTCAAACTCGGAGAGAGACTCTGACAACACCAACGCGGACGGACCGGAGGGACAGCAGCTGTCCGCGGAGAATCAGCGTCTTGGCAACACGGAATGGTTAATAAAAACCCTTACGTTTAACATAGATTGATACTTAAAATATTTCATATTACCCATAATTGTATAGTTATATCAGTCCTTCAGTTAACAATATTGATACATGAATTATTGATACTAGCAGAATAACCGAACACTGTGGATTGCTACTGGCATGTATTTAACATCTCTGTCTCTCTATATACATATGTGCAGTATATTAAGGATGTGCACATTTTCGGTTTTATGAATATTACCCCTAATCATAATGCAGAGATGCCAACGGCTATGATTTGGCCGTAGCAGGTACTATTTTTGGAGGAACTGCTTCGGCGCTACGTTGAAGGGTATGTATAATACTACGATTTTTAATAAATAAATACATGATGGATACTCCTGAACGCTTATGAAATATTATTTCAATACCATGTTTTTTGTTGTTTATTTTTAAATTAATTAATGGTTCACAATACAGTACTGTATTTCACAGTTTATTGTGGCATTGACATACTCTGAGCCAGGTTGCTTAGTAACCGATTTAGAAACTGAAACTGCCGCACAAAACTCTAAACAGTTGTTTTTATATTACCGAATTTTACATCATTATATTGCACATTGTGCTTATAAAGACCCTGTGCTGTATTTTTTCTGAAAAACAAAACTAAAAACACTAGTAGTATACCGGTAGTGTTTAATGCAAAACCCTATAAACCCTCATTTTATACATGAATACGAAAATATCTGTACCTCCAAATAATAGTTGATCTCTGTTTATCACAGGATGGGATGGGACGGATTTTTTTGACAGGACAGGATGGGACAGGAATTTAAAAAAAAAAAGTTACGGGACGGGACAGGAAAAATTTGAACAGGACAGGATTGGAAATGATTGCTCTTTCATGGGATAGGATGGGATAGGAACATTTTGACAGGACAGGATGGGACAGGACTGAAGCTTCATTCCCATGTCAGTCTAGCACTTTTACACATTAGACAGAAAAATAATTGTGAAACAATTGTCCAGAGCGTGTTTTGGTTGTTCACGAACCATCTGAGTGTGAGTGTTATGAAGGTTTCTGGGTGGGATGACACAGCCGACACCCATAACCTGCCCCGCTGCATGACTTGAGGTCATGGAGCCGCTGCCAGAAGAGAAGCCAAGCGGAGCAGCCTCACAATATCAGTGCCCAGGCAGCTGTTACTTGTAGCAAGTTGTCACTTTCTGTTACCTCTGCCTGCCAGGCCGAGAATGCAATTACTGTACATAGTTTCAGCAGTAATGCCTTGATAAGACAAGAAAATAAAATAAAAGCTTGCAGGTGATCTGTGGAGATGACTAGCCTATTAAAGGGTAGCCAAGAGTTTAACCTTTTATACTGTGAAGTTAGGGATCAAGGAACAGTGTTTTCTATCTCAGACAATGTAATGTTGAGGTTAAAACTTTTCATGTGGGAGCACCAATTAAAAAAATAAAATCATTTAACCTAGCATTAAACCTAGGCCCTTGATCAGCATCAGAGAGGGGTCTGCTGTGTGACAGATTGGTGGGTAAAGACCTGCATGCTCTGTTTATCCACATTCCTTCTATTGATCTATATAGTTTATCAGTCGACATGACACGGTTGTTTCTCTTCCTGTCAGTTGCAGTCTGTTTGTTTTCATCTGTTATTCTGAACCCAGGTCTGTTGCTAGATGACACTAAGCTGCTCTCACTCTGACCAGGGCAGGATTGAGAATGTGAGATTATTATCCCTGATCGGAGGGGAAGAGAGACTCCAGAACTTCAGTACAAAAAATATGTTTCAAAAAGATTGTTTTAAGAATGTATCCACAGTATGCTTTGCTGAAAAACCCCGAATAATTCAATTCCATTTAAGGCTACATTTATGACCACTTATTGAAAGGATTTTTTTTTGTTGAATGGAATGGAAGATAAGAGTCTGAGAGGAAAAAGAACCAACTAGGGTAAAAATCATTGTTACAGGAAGTACAATCATGATTTAAGATAATTGTGATTGTTGTGATAATTTCTAGCCAATAATCATTATTGTTTTCCAACGTCTTGGCTAAACCTGCAGCTAAAGTCTTATACAGTGTGTTGTTTATTAAATGTCCCTTTAAGCAATTCAGAATATGTTTTAATAAAAGGTGCTATAAAAATGTTGTTGCTGTTAAAATATGCTTGTCATAAGTACAAATTTGGGTTGTCCACGCACCTATGACAAGTCTGTTTACGTGTGTGTGAAACAATCTGCATATTGTTATTTATCTTTAACGGCTCTATCTGTATAGCTGCCAGAAGAATGATCAAAGGCTTAGTTGCTTGACTCTAGTTTTAGATTCTGGACCCTGTTCAGCAACCTTTAATATAATGAGGCTAAATCAACATCTCAGGCGTGACGTCAGCCACGGCATTCACACACAGCACTGGGCCTGTCTGGAAAGCAGTACAAACAATGTTGACATGGATAATGCTTCAAGGCAGTGGGACTCAAATCTGGCCCTTGTGATCTATTCCAGTCCAGGCCTTTATTCCAACCAGGTCCTAAATTAGTTAATAGCCTCTTAGCAAGTTTAATTAACTATTTTAGAACTTGCTTGGAGTAAAAACCTGGACTGGACTGGATTTCGAGGGCCAGAATTGCCACTGCTTTAAGGGGTTATAGCAAATTAAATGCTTTCAAAAATCTTACCTGTGGTGTACATACATTCGTGAAACAGGTCTTACATGTTATAGCAAACATTTGTTTTTCTATATCTTGTACCACCCTTGGTTAAAGGTAATCCCCAATTGCCAGCATGTAAGGTGTTGCGATTTACTCCCTGGATAGCAGAGATACTCTGTCCATCTGTACAACAAAAGCACAGATTTGAATATGGTGTACCATGCAAGCAGTAGGGCTGAATCAAAAAATAAACCCAAAGGCCAGAAGGCAGCCATTCCTCTATCACTGCAGGGCTTCCCTCTCTACATTAGTACACTGAAATGGGCAGCTTACAGGCAAGCACGCAGGCATGCCCGCAGGCGCCGGCCGGCCAGACCACAGGGGTCGCTGGTGCGTGGTGAGCCGAGGACACCCTGGCTGACCTAACCCTCCCTACCCGGGCGCTCCAGCCAGTTGTCGCCGCCCCTGGGAGCTCCGTCCTCGGTCGGCAAAGGAATAGCCTGGACTCGAACCGCGACGTCCAGACTATAGGCGCATCCTGCACTCTACGCAGTGCTTTTACTGGATGCGCCACTCGGAGCCCCTAGTTTTCCTTATACTTACGAAAAACTGACAATTGAAAAATGTGACATTACAGTCAGCACTCACATTTCCGACCCTATAAAATGTTGACTTCAGTGACGGTTAAAAGAGTGTGACGCATATTTGGTTATTTCATTATAGCCTGTTCCAAACATTGTCCATTTTCAGGAAACACAGAAAAGATACAATGTCAAATACATAGCTGAAAGGACTGTGTTTCAAAGTAAGCGGGCTTCCATTTAGATGTACTGTGGTTGGTTACAGTACTATATTTTTAACAAGTATTTTAATTCTATGCGATATGATTCTGAAAATAACACTTACCAAAAGAGATGACTGTAAACCGTGGACTATGCAGTACATTCTTTTTAAATCCGGTATGTATTAATTTGTAGCAGTATGTAAAATTCCACATTACGACCCAATAGCAAAATGAAATAAAAATGTTACCCACGCACAGAATTGGTAAAACATAAAAGGCAATGCAAAAAGATTCAGAAAAAACAACACATTATCCAGAATTCAAAATTCCATGTGCTGCTCAATAAGGCTCTAATTTCACAGTGCACTTGTAAATAAAAATACACAAAAGCAAGATCACAGATTAAAAAAATAAAAATACATTACAAATTATCTAAAACTGTTTCATAATTAACTGTGTCACATTACCATAGCTGGAATCGCTCTTCTCGTTTGTTTATTTGTTGCTGCATTTTCGTCAGGTAAGGGCTGTGACGGATAATCAAATACATTTTAACATTGAAGAGATGGGCTTTGTATCAGAAAATTGGTGATGGAGTCAGAAATCGCATGTGACGGGTAAATGCCTGTGCAGAAGTTTTAGGCAGGTGTGAAAAAATGCTGTAAAGTAAGAATGCTTTCAAAAATAGACATGTTAATAGATTATATTTATCAATTAACTAAATGCAAAGTGAGTGAACAGAAGAAAAATCTAAATCAAATCCATATTTGGTGTGACCACACTTTGCCTTCAAAACAGCATCAAGCATCAATTCTTCTAGGTACACTTGCACTTACACTTTTGAAGGAACTCGGCAGGTAGGTTGGCCCAAACATCTTGGAGAACTAACCACAGTTCTTCTGTGGATTTAGGCAGCCTCAGTTGCTTCTCTCTCTTCATGTAATCCCAGACAGACTCGATGATGTTGAGATCAGGGCCCTGTGGGGGCCATACCATCACTTCCAGGACTCCTTGTTCTTCTTTACGCTGAAGATAGTTCTTAATGACTTTCGCTGTATGTTTGGGGTCGTTGTCATGCTGCAGAATAAATTTGGGGCCAATCAGATGCCTCCCTGATGGTATTGCATGATGGATAAGTATCTGCCTGTACTTCTCAGCATTGAGGAGACCATTAATTCTGACCAAATCCCCAACTCCATTTGCAGAAAAGCAGCCCCAAACTTGCAAGGAACCTCCACCATGCTTCACTGTTGCCTGTAGACACTCATTCGTATGCGCTCTCCAGCCCTTCGGCGAACAAACTGCCTTCTGCTACAGCCAAATATTTCACATTTTGACTCATCAGTCCAGAGCACCTGCTGCCATTTTTCTGCACCCCAGTTCCTGTGTTTTCGTGCATAGTTGAGTCGCTTGGCCTTGTTTCCACGTCGGAGGTATGGCTTTTGGCGCAAGTCTTCCATGAAGGCCACTTCTGACCAGACTTCTCCGGACAGTAGATGGGTGTACCAGGGTCCCACTGTTTTCTGCCAGTTCTGAGCTGATGGCACTGCTGGAAATCTTCCGATTGCGAAGGGAAGTAAGCATGATGTGTCTTTCATCTGCTGCAGTAAGTTTCCTTGGCCGACCACTGCGTCTACGGTCCTCAACGTTGCCCGTTTCTTTGTGCTTCTTCAAAAGAGCTTGGACAGCACATCTGGAAACCCCTGTCTGCCTTGAAATTTCTGCCTGGGAGAGACCTTGCTGATGCAGTATAACCTACCTTGTGTCTTGTTGCTGTGCTCAGTCTTGCCATGGTGTATGACTTTTGACAGTAAACTGTCTTCAGCAACCTCACCTTGTTAGCTGAGTTTGGCTGTTCCTCACCCAGTTTTATTCCTCCTACACAGCTGTTTCTGTTTCAGTTAATGATTGTGTTTCAACCTACATATTGAATTGATGATCATTAGCACCTGTTTGGTATAATTGTTTAATCATACACCTGACTATATGCCTACAAAATCCCTGACTTTGTGCAAGTGTACCTAGAAGAATTGATGCTGTTTTGAAGGCAAAGGGTTGTCACACCAAATATGGATTTGATTTAGATTTTTCTTCTGTTCACTCACTTTGCATTTAGTTAATTGATAAATATAATCTATTAACATGTCTATTTTTGAAAGCATTCTTACTTTACAGCATTTTTTCACACCTGCCTAAAACTTTTGCACAGTACTATATATATATATATACAGTGCCTTGCAAAAGTATTCAGGCCGCTGACCAATTCTCTCATATTACTGAATTACAAATGGTACATTGAAATTTCGTTCTGTTTGATAT
Organism: Acipenser oxyrinchus oxyrinchus; assembly: GCA_030684275.1. NCBI lineage: Eukaryota > Metazoa > Chordata > Actinopteri > Acipenseriformes > Acipenseridae > Acipenser > Acipenser oxyrinchus. Next base: position 2,953 of record JAGXEW010001397.1, on the reverse strand, counting down.
TTTATTTTAAAACACTGAAACTCAAAATCAATTATTGTAAGGTGACATTGGTTTTATGTTGGGAAATATTTTTAAGAAAAATAAAAACTGAAATATCTTGCTTGCATAAGTATTCAACCCTGTGCTGTGGAAGCTCCCAGTTTACACCGATGAAAGAAATTGCCCTAACGAGGACACAATTACCTTACCATTGGCCTCCACCTGTGAACCATTAAAGTTGCTGTCACATTTTCTGGATAAAAACCCCACTGTTGAAGGATCATTGGTCAGGCTGTGAATCTGAAGGAAAATGAAGACCAAAGAGCATTCTACAGAAGTTAGAGATAAAGTAATACAAATGCATAGATTAGGAAAGGGTACAAAATAATATCCAAGTGTTTGGATATCCCAGTGAGCACAGTTGGATCAATAATCAGGAAGTGGAAGCTGCATCACACCACCCAGGCACTGCCAAGAAAAGGCCGTCCCTCAAAACTCAGCTCAAACAAGAAGGAGACTTGTGAGAGAAGCCACAGAGAGGCCAACAATCACTTTGAAGGAGCTACAGAGTTCAGTGGCTGGGAGTGGAGTAATGGTGCACCAGTCAACCATATCAAGAGCTCTGCATAACACTGGCCTGTATGGGAGGGTGGCAAGAAAGAAGCCGTTACTCAAAAAGTACCATCTGAAAGCACGTCTGGAGTTTGCCAGAAAGCATGAGAGTGACCCAGCTGCGATGTGGGAAAAGGTTTTGTGGTCAGATGAGACCAAGATAGAGCTTTTGGCCAAAACTCAAAGCGCTATGTGTGGCGCAAACCTAACACTGCCCATGCCTCAAGACACACCATCCCTACAGTGAAGTATGGTGGTGGCAGCATCATGCTGTGGGGATGCTTCTCATCAGCAGGGACTGGGCATCTTGTTAAAATTGAAGGAAGAATGGATGGAGCAAAATACAGGGAAATACTGCAAGAGAACCTGCTTCAGTCCGCTAAAAACTGAAGCTTGGGAGGAAATTCACCTTTCAGCAGGACAATGATCCCAAGCACAAGGCCAAAGCAACATTGGAGTGGCTCAAGAACAAAAGGTGAATGTCCTACAGTGGCCCAGTCAAAGTCCTGATCTCAATCCCATTGAGAATCTGTGGCACTATTTGAAAATTGCGGTCCACAAGCGTCGTCCAACCAACCTGAACAACCTGGAGCAAATCTGCCAAGAAGAATGGGCCAAAATCACTCCGACACTGTGTGCAAAGCTGGTACATACTTACCCCAAAAGACTTAAAGCTGTTATTGCAGCGAAAGGTGGCTCTACCAAATATTAATGTGTGGGGTTGAATACTTATGCAAGCAAGATATTTCAGTTTTTATTTTTCTTAAAAATATTTCCCAACATAAAACCAATGTCACCTTACAATAATTGATTTTGAGTTTCAGTGTTTTAAAATAAAATATCAAACAGAACGAAATTTCAATGTACCATTTGTAATTCAGTAATATGAGAGAATTGGTCAGGGTCTGAATACTTTTGCAAGGCACTGTATATATATATATATATATATATATATATATATATATATATATTATATATATATACAGTACTGTGCAAAAGTTTTAGGCAGGTGTGAAAAAATGCTGTAAAGTAAGAATGCTTTCAAAAATAGACATGTTAATAGTTTATATTTATCAATTAACAAAATGCAAAGTGAGTGAACAGAAGAAAAATCTACATCAAATCCATATTTGGTGTGACCACCCTTTGCCTTCAAAACAGCATCAATTCTTCTAGGTACACTTGCACACAGTTTTTGAAGGAACTCGGCAGGTAGGTTGGCCCAAACATCTTGGAGAACTAACCACAGTTCTTCTGTGGATTTAGGCAGCCTCAGTTGCTTCTCTCTCTTCATGTAATCCCAGACAGACTCGATGATGTTGAGATCAGGGCTCTGTGGGGGCCATACCATCACTTCCAGGACTCCTTGTTCTTCTTTACGCTGAAGATAGTTCTTAATGACTTTCGCTGTATGTTTGGGGTCGTTGTCATGCTGCAGAATAAATTTGGGGCCAATCAGATGCCTCCCTGATGGTATTGCATGATGGATAAGTATCTGCCTGTACTTCTCAGCATTGAGGAGACCATTAATTCTGACCAAATCCCCAACTCCATTTGCAGAAATGCAGCCCCAAACTTGCAAGGAACCTCCACCATGCTTCACTGTTGCCTGCAGACACTCATTCGTGTACCGCTCTCCAGCCCTTCGCAACAAACTGCCTTCTGCTACAGCCAAATATTTCAAATTTTGACTCATCAGTCCAGAGCACCTGCTGCCATTTTTCTGCACCCCAGTTCCTGTGTTTTCGCATAGTTGAGTCGCTTGGCCTTGTTTCCACGTCGGAGGTATGGCTTTTTGGCCGCAAGTCTTCCATGAAGGCCACTTCTGACCAGACTTCTCCGGACAGTAGATGGGTGTACCAGGGTCCCACTGTTTTCTGCCAGTTCTGAGCTGATGGCACTGCTGGACATCTTCCGATTGCGAAGGGAAGTAAGCATGATGTGTCTTTCATCTGCTGCAGTAAGTTTCCTTGGCCGACCACTGCGCTCACGGTCCTCAACGTTGCCCGTTTCTTTGTGCTTCTTCAAAAGAGCTTGGACAGCACATCTGGAAACCCCTGTCTGCCTTGAAATTTCTGCCTGGGAGAGACCTTGCTGATGCAGTATAACTACCTTGTGTCTTGTTGCTGTGCTCAGTCTTGCCATGGTGTATGACTTTTGACAGTAAACTGTCTTCAGCAACCTCACCTTGTTAGCTGAGTTTGGCTGTTCCTCACCCAGTTTTATTCCTCCTACACAGCTGTTTCTGTTTCAGTTAATGATTGTGTTTCAACCTACATATTGAATTGATGATCATTAGCACCTGTTTGGTATAATTGTTTAATCATACACCTGACTATATGCCTACAAAATCCCTGACTTT
>JAGXEW010001396.1:0-20913 GCA_030684275.1 Acipenser oxyrinchus oxyrinchus | reverse complement strand
AGATACCACAGTTTTGGTCTTGTCTTTTAATTTCCTTCCTAGCTCTCTGAATTTGTTTTGCAGGGATCTTGGTCTGTCTCTTCCAATGTTGTTTGTACCGATGTGGACTGACTACTACCGGTCGTCTCCTGTTCGTTCTAGGAGCCTGTCCACGTTCTCAGTGATGTGTGTGACAGAGGCTCCTGGAAGGCAGCACACTGTTGTAGTAAGGGGTCCAGACTGCAAACTGAACTTGCTGTGTTTCTCAATATGGAGTCCCCAACAATCATGACCTCCCTTCTTTTTGCTGCCTGGCCAGCACTGTTTATAGGGTCCTGGATGTTGTTCCTTTAGTTCTCTTGATGTTGGTTTTGATCATCTACATTTTGAAGTGGTTCAAATTTGTTGGATGTTTGGATTTCTGGTGGTTGTGTTTGACAAAGTTAATTTTTTCCCTGCTTCTGAACCCAGCTGTTTCGACCCTCTTCCATCTCCCTGATGGCTTTCAGTCTGCTAGGGGTGCTGACTTCCATGAATTGTGGGTGTGCCAGCTCCTCAAGCTCCTGTTGCTGTCTCATTTCCTGCAGCTCCATTTCTAGCATACTTACTAGTTTAAGCAAGTCCTGGATCGTGCAGCACTTTACACACACTTTTTTGAGTTCTGCTGGGTTTCTCGGATTTCCCACAGATTACTGGCTTGAAGACCATGTTATTTTTTTTTTTTTGGAAGTTTAGTTTAGCTTCTGCAGTTGTCCACCTGCTTTCAAACAGCTTCTAACTGCTCTGTACTGTTCCACGACTATTCTTCTCCCACGATGTCGCTTCCACACGCTGTCGCTGGGAAGACTGCCTGGCTTTTGTCTGTATCTGTTGTGCTGCTGGCTCCGCCCCTCCCCCTTGTCTCAGAACGGTGCAGAATTTGAATCAGCTGCTCTGCTTCAGCTTGTTATCAGAAAAAGACACGCAGCTGCAAGGCTTTAAGCTGCAGTGTTTTCTGATTAAAGCAAGGGTGTATTGTTTACCATTATGAGATGTGGATTGAAGCAGACTGGGGTCAATCAATCAATTAATCAATCAATCTTTATTATTGAAATTGCCCCAAAGCACTTTACATTGATAAATATTAAAAGTAGCAACAAGCAATAAAATAAAACCAGTAAAACAATAAAGAAGCGATATATATATATAGAGAGAGAGAGAGAGAAAGAGAGAGAGAGAGAGGGAGACTGCAGATAGATAGATCATTTTAAGATGTATAAGCTAGACTGTAAAATATATTTTTTAGTCTAGTTTTAAAAGCAGTCATACAGATTGCCTTACAGATGTCGGCAGTTCATTCCATAGTTTAGGGGCTTTATAGCTGAATGCTCTACCTGCGTTCTTTATAGCTGAATGTTCTACACCTGTGTTCTTTATAGCTGAATGTTCTACCACCTGTGTTCTTTATAGCTGAATGCTCTACCTGCGTTCTTTATAGCTGAATGTTCTACACCTGTGTTCTTTATAGCTGAATGTTCTACCACCTGTGTTCTTTATAGCTGAATGCTCTACCTGTGTTCTTTATAGCTGAATGCTCTACCTGTGTTCTTTATAGCTGAATGCTCTACCTGTGTTCTTTATAGCTGAATGCTCTACCTGTGTTCTTTATAGCTGAATGCTCTACCTGTGTTCTTTATAGCTGAATGCTCTACCTGTGTTCTTTATAGCTGAATGCTCTACCTGTGTTCTTTATAGCTGAATGCTCTACCTGTGTTCTTTATAGCTGAATGTTCTACTACCTGTGTTCTTTATAGCTGAATGCTCTACCTGTGTTCTTTATAGCTGAATGTTCTACACCTGTGTTCTTTATAGCTGAATGTTCTACACCTGTGTTCTTTATAGCTGAATGCTCTACCTGTGTTCTTTATAGCTGAATGCTCTACCTGTGTTCTTTATAGCTGAATGCTCTGACCTGTGTTCTTTATAGCTGAATGCTCTGCCTGTGTTCTTTATAGCTGAATGATCTACCTGTGTTCTTTATAGCTGAATGTTCTACACCTGTGTTCTTTATAGCTGAATGCTCCGCCTGTGTTCTTTTCTGCACTGCTTACCTTTTTAATTTTAACATGCATTCCTTGTCTGATGTAACAAAAAAGCCTTTTTCCTTTCTCCTTTAATGCTTATGGCCCGCCCATTAGTTTCTAAAATTGCCCTGATGTACTGTATCGCTTTTGGAATTCTTCTTCAAAACAACCCTCTTTAATATAACACGCCAGATTCAACATGTGCAGTCTGCACTGTATGAGTGACATTCCTATTAAGCCAATCACAGCTCACAGAGGTAGTAAAATAACCAATCAAATAGCACACAGGATTCATTTTCTCACACACACACAGCACATCAAATTTTGATTAGGCTGGCGAAGCGAAGGCTTATTTAAACTATTTATTTTACTTTATGTTAAATTTTACATCAATAGTGAAAAAGTAATTGGAGATGTCACGGAAGCAAAAGGTGGAGGAGGAACACAGAAGATTCCAAAATCATTAGCTAGATGATTATTTTTTCACTTAATCATTTTGACGCCAAGGCAACATGTCTGATTTGCAGTGCAACAGTTGCAGTTATGAAAGATTATAACATACAACGTCACTATGACACGCTGCACAAAGCAACATATTCTGAGTTTACTGGAAATGAAAGAAGCTATGGAGTCTCAACAAAAGGAAAGGGTTTTTTTAACTTCAAGAAGCCATGGAATGTGCAGAATTACCTTGGAAGAAACTAAGTGGTGGGATTACAACAGAGGATGCACCGTGACTGAGCAAAGAGTGGACTGGCTAGCAGAGTGCTGGAGAACATTAAAGAAAGAAATGCAGAAGAACCCATTTTCTTACACCGGATTCTGCATCAACAGGCATCCTGTGGAAAGCTGCAGAATTAGAACACGTAATGATCCAAGAGAAAAGACATGCCAAGTGTCCAGACAGAAGTCATAAAAAAGGTACATTTCATAGAGGTACTGTCAGTATCTTTTTTATTCAGTGCTGTTAAAAACATTATATTTTGGAATATAAGTTAAATATTGAGACTCAGCATTATATACTTCAACATCTTTTTTTTACTGTTTGAGATTTCCATTGAAAGTAAAATATTCTTCTATATCCACTGTTTTATGATTTGTATTATTGTTTGCGGCGCAGATAAAAGCTCTGTGTATTAGTTATTGTTTTTATATTTTAAAATCTAGAGGATGCGTGACTGATCAGCTGGTGATTTATTTAACTAGCTGACAGTCACGCATCCTTATTAAACTCATGCAGACGGTGCCCATCTCCGAAGTTAATTCATTGATTAATTGTTGCTAATCGGGAGATGGTCACTGTATATAAACCTGCAGCTCTCTACCCTCAGGGAGGGTGTATTAGAGTGAGAGCAGAGAGAGCAAGGGGAGAGAAAACAAAACTTAAAACAACTGCTAAACCTTATTTGTTTATTTGTTTGGCCCTTGTGCCTTTTTGTTTGTTGTTTGTTTAATCCTTTTGTTTTGTTTTATTATTTAATAAAACGCTGCGCCGCTATGCTCAGCTTCACCATCGCCATCCATTGTTTTGTTTCTGTTACTTCCTGGTCCGTGACGCCACCTCACACGCCACTCAACAGCTGCTTGGCCACAATCCTCCGTTTGTGATATTGAGATTTTTGTCAGTGTTCTAGTGTAGCAATTCACTTGCTCCATAAAGTGGGTGTAAGTTTCACCCACCTGTCCCTTTTACTAGGGTCAGTAGCCTGGCCAGGTTAAAACTCAATTTCCCATAGTTCCTTACTATCAACCTCTGTTCATTCTCTCTCCCCATTGGTTCATTCATGGTATCCTCTCCTCCAAACTCAGAGCTCCTTGGAAGCCAAAACCTGTTTAAAGCTGGCTGGCTAGGCCAGGAGAGGCCTCCTGTTTTCTCTTTAGGAATCCATTTTTTCAAACAGCCCATTACTAAATTACAGTGTAACTTTAACTTTATTTTAGATAAATACAGGCGCATCCACTTACTCTTTTGTTAATCTTGTACTTTGTCTAAACCTTTCTTTTTGCTTACACTGTTACTTGTTTAAGTTTAGTGGCTGAACAAGCTCTGTTTTGGGTTTGTTTGTGTTAGCGTGTTCAGTCTCCATTTTGTTCCTGATTCTCCTGATAGTTTCTAAACAGCTGTTCACCAGTTCAACCTGGCACTACTCGACAGACTCACCATCTTCTACGATCGCTATTTTTTTTTTTTCTTCAATCTTCATCCATCATCATCAGTACAGGACTCTATTCGGGACTTTATTATTTCTTGGTGAGATTATTCCTTTTTCTGTTTGCTGGGTTTTTCTACTTTACTTTGATACTTTGGTTCCTGTAATTTTGGTTTTGTTCTTTTGTTACTTTGGATTACATGTGCATTGCTTCACTGGACTTGTTAGGCCTAAATTCCATTTATCATCCATTGCCATCAAGACTGTCTTTGTAATTGTTTTCCTGTATACTTATTCATTCGCCTGTGTCTTTTTGCCGGTTGGTGGGTTGGTTTTGTATTGGTGTGGTGTTTGTGTATGTGTGGGTTTATTGGAGGCCCACCGGACATCGTGATTTATTTCGCTTTAGTATTAGTTTGTTTGGATGTTTGTTTAGTTCTCTTTACTTTCTGACTCACCTGTATCGCTCACTAGGTATTCTCTGCAATAAGTTGTTGTCCTTATATTTCATTTATTACATTATAGTTTACAACAATAAACCGTTTGTTCGTGAAATTGACACCTCTGACGTCCCTGCTTTTGCTGTCTGTCACTCTTGCTGACTTAGTTATAGATATTGGGCCAGTAGTATCTCCTTAGGGAGGACAGTACAACTGCCTCTCAGTTGTGCAGAGTGATTGTTACACTAGGAAAGCTGCTTCTAGTTAATACTCTTTCCAATATAATTCAGGCAGTAGCACCACTTCACACCTGTACCATTCTCTCAAACACCTCTCTCCTTGGTATACTAAAGATCTTAAAATTAAGGGACGTTGTTTGGAGCAGAAGTGGAAAACATCTGGGCTCTGTATTGACTTTGATATTTGGAAATTACATATCAAACAATATCAGACAGCACTGTCTAATGCTAAAGCATCTTATTTTTTGGGTATTATTTCATCTGGTAAAAATCGTCCAGCTGTTCTGTTTAAATCAATTAACAAACTTCTTAATCCTAAAGCAACAGGCTCAGTGCAGGATGATCAAACTGACAAGATTGAAGCGATTAGGGTTCAGATGTCCTCTACTACAACTGCTTGTGCTCCTTCAGAGTCCTGCATAATTAGCAGTGTAGCTGTTAGTTTTATGGAATTTACATCAGTGAGTGAGGGGGAGCTAAAGGCTGTGGTGTTGAAAATGAATTCCACAACCTGTAGTGCAGATCCCTGTAGTGTAGATCCCTGTAGTGTAGATCCCTGTAGTGTAGATCCATGGCCTACTTGGCTTATTAGGGAGTGCCTTCCTGTTCTGGTTCCAACCTTAACTTGCATTGTAAATTCCTCATTGACATCTGGAAGAGTTCCTTCTGCTTAAACCACTCCTGAAGAAACATAACCTCTCTCCTGAAGAACTTGAGAATTACAGGCCCATCTCCAACATCCCATTTCTTGCAAAACTGGTAGAAAAAGTAGCGGCAATCCAACTTGAGGATTATTTCTATAGAAATGAGATGTTGGAGAAGTTTCAGTCTGGTTTCCGTTCAGGACATAGCACAGAGACTGCGTTAGTAAGGGTCTGTAATGATCTCCTTCGGTCTGCTGATTCTGCTCAATTATCTCTTTTAGTTTTACAAGATCTTTCGGCCGCTTTTGATACTGTAGATCACAGAATCTTATTGGAGAGAATGCATAATCTTACTGGAATTGGAGGCATTGCCTTGGAGTGGTTTTGATCATATTTATCGTATTTTGTTTCTTTGAGTCACTCATTTTCTGAAACCGTTGATGTGAAGTACGGAGCTCCACAAGCCTCTGTGCTTGGCCCTTTGCTGCTTAGCGTATATATGCGTCTGCTAATAAATACATAAATAAATAAATAAATAAATAAATAAATAAAAATAAAAAAAATAATAATAATAATAATAATAATATGCCCCCCCTTGCATCCATCATTGCTACATACAACCTTGGATTTCACTGCTACGCTGATGACACACACATATACTGTTTATTTCCCACTACATCAGAAATGGCAGCTGCTGTTCTGTCTCACTGTTTGAGTGAGATCTAAGCATGGATGACTGCTAATGATCTGAAAATGAATCCACAAGAGACAGAGGTGCTGTTGGTTGGCTTCAGGCACAGTTTGGCTAAATCACCTTGTATTAATATTTCTTTTATGGTCATTTATTGAATCCCTCCAAGAGTGTGAAAAATGTGGGAGCTGTCATGGATTCTGAATTGTGTCTGATGCCCACATTAGTTTAGTAGTTAAGACCTCTTACTTTCAGCTTGTAATATAGCTAAACTGAGACCAATCTTGTCTGGCAAAGACGCTGAAATGTTGGTGAATGCTTTTGTGATGTCTAGCTTGGACTACTGTAATGCTCTATTTTCTGGCCTACCGGACTCCACATTACAGCGCTCCAACTTGTTCAGAATGCGGCAGCTAGAGTTCTTACCAGCACGCCGCTCACAGCACATCACTCCTGTTCTCAAGAGCTTACCAGCACGCGTCGCTCACAGGACATCACTCCTGTTCTCAAGAGCTTACCAGCACGCATCGCTCACAGCACATCACTCCTGTTCTCAAGAGCTTACCAGCACGCATCGCTCACAGCACATCACTCCTGTTCTCAAGAGCTTACCAGCACGCATCGCTCACAGCACATCACTCCTGTTCTCAAGAGCTTACCAGCACGCATCACTCACAGCACATCACTCCTGTTCTCAAGTCACTGCACTGGCTTCCTATTAAATTCAGGATTGATTTTAAGATTCTGCTTCTTACTTATAAAGCCCTTCATGAATCTGGGTCTTTGTATCTGCAGGATCTGATTGTACCTTATACTCCCAGACGCACTCTACGGTCAGCAAGTGCTGATCTTTTGGTCATCCCTCTGTGGCAAAGTGGTAAGTGGTGCGTAGGTGTAGAGCAGTAATCCAACAATGAAATGACAGACAACAAAGTGCGGGTGAAATTAGTTCTATTTCTTTTGTTCCAGGGGTCTGATGACCAAACAGAAAACAAGTCTGAGGACTGGCAATACACAGCGATGTGCATTGCACAGGGAATGATAAAGAACATTGCTAATTGGAGGCCCGTGAAGTTTATTATGCAATGACTGGAAAATTCTCTGCAATGATTTTTAGTTAACCATTTGAAAGTAAGTTACAATGGAGGTTTCGATATCGAAATGGCAGTATTGTGGGGTGCCTCAGCGTAGAATATGTTACCAATTTGATTTAACAAGAGAAATATGTGTGATTTTCAACAGAGTATGGAAACGTCACCATGTACATTATAAACTTGGACCAAGAAAAAGCCTTTGACAGGGTGAATCATGAGTATCTTTTTTATAGTTTTAAAGTTTTTGGTTTACTGCAGGTTTTTTTTTTAATTGGATACGCATTTTATACAAGCTTTCTTTTAGATTATTTATTAATGGCTTTGTGGGTAACCATTTTTATGGTGAGACAGGGGTGTCCTTTAAGTCCTCTTTTATATGTTTTAGCGATACTCACTTTTAAGAACAATTCAAAACTTCTGCAGTATTAAAGGTATAACCGTCAGTCCGTCCAGAAACAATACGTTTATTTACTTACATCCATGGCAGTCAAGCGGGTGGAAAATCCTTCCATTGTACAGCAATATGTTCAGCAACAATAACTCCATACAGCTTCATGCGAACAGTCTTCAGTTTAACTACAACTTATATCTTCTTTCAGTTACAACTCTCCTATTTCTTATGTAGAAATTCATCTGTATTTCTGACTCTATGTATGATTTTAAACCATATCTGTATGGTCTATATCAGGGATGGCAAACCTTTTTAGCTGGAGTGCCCAAAGTTAAAAAAAATTTTGTCACTAAGTGCCAAGGGGCCAATGATTAATTAGGGGTGTAAAAGGTTATCTGTGGTTAAACGGTAACTTTTAAAACAATATTTACTTTCCTCTTTTGTAATTAAGTTTTTATTAAGCAAACATATCAAAAAGAGCAATCCACAACACAAAATTATCAAGAACATTACCTGAACTAGGACAGAACCCTCCATCCGCCCCTCATCCCCTCGCAACCTCCCCAAACCCTGAACCCCCTCCCCTCTGTTGTCTGGAGAGCAGGTGTAGGGGAACAATATTTACATTCCTATGACTAATGGGACTTCTGCTGCTGAATATCCGCTGGTTCATAGTCAGTCATTTTTCGAGCAACACATGCAGCACTCATGTCATCTGTCAGCCTGTTGAGCATGTCTGATTTGATCAAATTCATGCCAGAAAAAAGCTGCTCACCCCCATCTACTCTATCACACTCAATCTGCTGTAGTGTTACATGCAGATCAGTGAATTCTCTTTTTCCACACTGCACTTTCTTGAAATTCCAACAATTCAATTTCCAAACTTTCAAGTCCCAGCCATTCCAACTGGGAAATATTTAGCAGGTCAAACATGGCTGTGTCAGGACTGCTCATGAATGACAGTGTTGCCTCCGTGTTGTGGAACTGAATAAACCTGGCTGCAAATCCTTCACTTGAAGCCCCCACAATTTTGGAAAACTGATGGTAAACCTCCTGCAGATTACTGGGACTGTCTGCAAAGTGTGCAGATTTCTGCAAATGTGTTTTCAGGTTTGGGAAGTATTTGAGCTGTCCACAGTCAATGTCTCTTTCAAACACCTCTAACTTTCTTTCAAACGCCCTAATATCCCCAAACATGCTTTCAGCTGTTTTGCCAAAACCCTGCAATTTTTGGTTCATGTCATTAAAATCAACCCCATCCCACTCCTGTTCCCCGTTATACTTCTCACCCAGGGGATGTGTTTTCATTTCCTCATGTATCCTGTCTCACCCAGGGGATGTGTTTTCATTTCCTCATGTATCCTGTCTCACCCAGGGGATGTGTTTTCATTTCCTCGTGTATCCTGTCTCACCCAGGGGATGTGTTTTCCTTTCCTCATGTATCCTGTCTCACCCAGGGGATGTGTTTTCCTTTCCTCATGTATCCTGTCTCACCCGGGGGCTGTGTTTTCTTTGCTTGTTTAATTGCCTCCTCCACCTCCGCTACTGCAGTGGGATCACTCAACATTTTAACTTTTTCATTGTCTATTTTATTTATTTTCAATTTATTTAAAAAAAAACACCAATTTTTTCGTTGTCTATTTTTTCCCTTTTAAATACATTTATAAAGCTCTGTTGCAGTTTTTAAAATTTCCTAATTTTCTATCTTACAGTTTCCACCACTGTCATACAGACTTCAGTGTATTTTTACAATGTTTTCATTAAGCAGCAATGAGGGATTTCTTTGTGCCTGTTTGTGATTTTTTTTTTATTGTTTCCAATTTATGATGATAAAACTACATCCTTTTTTACTTTTTATACGTCTTTTGAGACATTTTTTCCTTTCGTTAAATCCTTAGTTAAAATTATTAATTTACTTGACAGCTTTTCCATTTTGGACTGGAACTCCTTACTTTTTTTTTTAAAAGCTTTGTTTTTAAAAAGGATTTTGTTCTGATTTTAATTTCTTCCCAACAGCCGCCACTAAAATCATATAAAAACTGAGTATCCAGCCAATCTTTAAAATACGCCTCAAACTCTGCGCACGCATTTTCATCCTCTTCAGCCATACGGTGAACGGAAAAGGGAACAGGTACAAAGAGGGAGAGAGAGGAAGGGAGATATCTTGAATAAAAGCAAATTAATTGACATAAAAGCAATCATTTTTCCAACTATGCCACACAGGTCACAGATCACCACGTTCTCACAGTCCCTTGAGAGATGACCAGTCTCCTCACATCTTCCACACTTCAGCACCTCGCAGTCACTGGAAAGGTGGTCCAGGGAGCCACGCTTTCTGCACTGTATCAGCTGCCCTGGATTAAAACAATGCCCTGTCTGGTCCCATCATAACGGCATTCGGTATGGGGTGCAGCACATGCTCTTCACCTTCTTCCTTTCGCAGCCTGACCCAGAACTTCCAGCCTGCCATCCAAAACTCCTCCGTATCCAGCACTGGGAATGGTTCATTCAAAACCCCTCAGTATCCAGCACTGGGAACGGTTCATCCAAAACTCCTCCATATCCAGCACTGGGAACAGTTCATTCAGAACTCCGTATCCAGCACTGGGAACGGTTCATTTAAAACTCCTCCATATCCAGCACTGGGAACAGTTCATTCAGAACTCCGTATCCAGCACTGGGAACGGTTCATTCAAAACTCCTCCGTATCCAGCACTGGGAACAGTTCATTTAAAACTCCTCAGTATCCAGCACTGGGAACGGTTCATTTAAAACTCCTCCGTATCCAGCACTGGGAACGGTTCATTCAAAACCTCTGAGTATCCAGCACTGGGAACGGTTCATTCAGAACTCCTCCGTATCCAGCACTGGGAACGGTTCATTCAAAACCTCTGAGTATCCAGCACTGGGAACGGTTCATTCAAAACCTCTGAGTATTCAGCACTGGGAACGGTTCATTTAAAACTCCTCAGTATCCAGCACTGGGAACAGTTCATTCAAAACTCCTCAGTATCCAGCACTGGGAACGGTTCATTCAGAACTCCTCCGTATCCAGCACTGGGAACAGTTCATTTAAAACTCCTCAGTATCCAGCACTGGGAACGGTTCATTCAAAACCTCTCAGTATCCAGCACTGGGAACAGTTCATTTAAAACTCCTCCATATCCAGCACTGGGAACAGTTCATTCAGAACTCCTCAGTATCCAGCACTGGGAACGGTTCATTCAGAACCTCTCAGTATCCAGCACTGGGAACAGTTCATTTAAAACTCCTCAGTATCCAGCACTGGGAACGGTTCATTCAAAACCTCTCAGTATCCAGCACTGGGAACGGTTCATTCAAAACCTCTCAGTATCCAGCACTGGGAAAGGTTCATTTAAAACTCCTCTGTATCCAGCACTGGGAACGGTTCATTTAAAACTCCTCCATATCCAGCACTGGGAACAGTTCATTCAGAACTCCTCAGTATCCAGCACTGGGAACGGTTCATTCAGAACCTCTCAGTATCCAGCACTGGGAACAGTTCATTTAAAACTCCTCAGTATCCAGCACTGGGAACGGTTCATTCAAAACCTCTCAGTATCCAGCACTGGGAAAGGTTCATTTAAAACTCCTCTGTATCCAGCACTGGGAACAGTTCATTCAGAACTCCTCCGTATCCAGCACTGGGAATGGTTCATTCAAAACCTCTCAGTATCCAGCACTGGGAACGGTTCATTCAAAACCTCTCAGTATCCAGCACTGGGAAAGGTTCATTTAAAACTCCTCTGTATCCAGCACTGGGAACAGTTCATTCAGAACTCCTCCGTATCCAGCACTGGGAACAGTTCATTCAAAACCTCTCAGTATCCAGCACTGGGAAAGGTTCATTTAAAACTCCTCCGTATCCAGCACTGGGAACGGTTCATTCAAAACCTCTGAGTATCCAGCACTGGGAACGGTTCATTCAAAACCTCTCAGTATCCAGCACTGGGAACGGTTCATTCAAAACCTCTCAGTATCCAGCACTGGGAACGGTTCATTCAAAACCTCTCAGTATCCAGCACTGGGAACGGTTCATTCAAAACCTCTCAGTATCCAGCACTGGGAACGGTTCATTCAAAACCTCTCAGTATCCAGCACTGGGAACGGTTCATTCAAAACCTCTCAGTATCCAGCACTCGGAACGGTTCATTCAAAACCTCTGAGTATCCAGCACTGGGAACGGTTCATTGATAATCTCGCAGTGTTTGCTTAGAAGACAATGCTATTCACTTCTACACTTTCATTGCAAAAAATACAGATACCATTCTTACCTCAAGCTGGGATACTGGGATGACCTGGAAGTTGTTCCATTCCTGGGTCGTCTTTACTTCCTGGTATCTCTTCCAGAACCGATCCAGATATTGCAGGATTTTCAGACTGACGTCAAACTCTCTTGTTGCAAACTGGTGGATGAGGGCCTATACTTCTCTGGGTGACAGAC
The DNA here is from genome assembly GCA_030684275.1 of Acipenser oxyrinchus oxyrinchus. Taxonomy (NCBI): domain Eukaryota; kingdom Metazoa; phylum Chordata; class Actinopteri; order Acipenseriformes; family Acipenseridae; genus Acipenser; species Acipenser oxyrinchus. The sequence goes on along the minus strand of JAGXEW010001396.1, from coordinate 8,757 downwards.
CCAGAGACTCTTTTAGCAGTCTCTTGCTGACGAATTTGAGACAGGATTTAATCCACGTCCCCTATGTATCTAATGCAAACTACTTTTCTATGTTTCTGTGTTTCAGGACAGAAGCCGGTCTCACTTTGCCGGCTCCCCCTGTTACTACGCTTGAAAAAGATCTGGGAGCTGCCATCGTAGCAGTGCCAGACCAAACAAACAAACAAAATAACAAAAAAGCTAATTAACTAGCAGCAAGCCCCCCCCCCCAAGGAATATTGATCAGTTCATAAGCAGTTGCCTGTCAACCATTTAGACAGACGCTGCTTAGACAGAGCCTGTCCCAGGGACTTGGCTACATAACAGACAAAGAATTGTTCTGACTGCCTCCAGCTTTTAGTCTGTCAACATAGTATGCTAACCCCCACACTGGACAAAGCGTATGGAGCAGATGCTCCCTGTCAGATTGGAAAGGACGGGGATGGAAATCCTCCAACTCCACCGACTGGTTAACAAGAAAAGCCAAGATGATTTTCAGCAAAAAGGCCGGGTTAGTATGAAGGGTAACCTTCGTTCTGGCCTCAGAAAAAATTAGACAGGCTTTCAATAATGAAAATGCTTGCATTTCGCTCACCCGCTTAGCGGAGGTGATTGCAAGCAAGAAAGCCACCCTGAAAGACAAAAATTTGAGCTCAGCTGAGTGCATCGGCTCAAACTGAGGTTTCATCAGTACATTAAGTACCATATTCAACCTCCAACGAGGAACTACATCCTTCACCGATGGCCTAAGCCACTGGCTGACTTTCAAAAATTGCCCGCCTGGAAATGAGCTCCTGGGGAGAATGAATCTATTTTTACATGGCACACCAAGATAGCTGCCAAATAGACTTTTAAAGTAGAGTGGGATTTCCCTTCATCAAAAAGGTCCTGTAATTGCAGTATAACTGCCATGGGGCATGTTGTGGGTTCAAACCCACGAGACAAGCACCACGCCAGAAACACGCCCCACTTGTACCCATATTGGGAAGGGGTAGAGGCTGCTCTGGCGTTTTGCAGGGTGTCAGTCGCCCTGTTTGATAACCCCAGGTGGCTCAAATGCAGCCATTCAGGGGCCAGACCCAGAGCCGTAAGCTCGATGGGTTGGGGTGCCACAAAGTGCCCTGCGCCTGGCTGAGCAGGTCACAACGCATCGGCAGCTCCCACGGCTGGTCACTGAGGAGTTCCATCAGGGAGGAGAACCAAACTCTCCTGGGCCAGTATGGAGCTACTAGGAGCACCCTGGCCCGGTCCTTTCTGATCTACTCCAGACATAGCTGGAGAAACGCAAGTGGTGGAAATGCTTAGAGTGACGTGCTGGCCACAGGTGTGCCAGTGCATCTACTCCCAGAGGTCCCTCGTCTCTCTTTATGGAGAACCTTCAGGCCCAGCCGATGTAGGTGGTTGGTGACAAGCTCTGTGTGCTCATTCCCTGTGCTGGAGACCTGGTTAACCACAAGGGTCTGTTGTAGCTTCCCAGGCGTGTGTTAAACCATCACTGCTTGTTTGGGCACACCACATCCTTGGATAGCAAAGACAAGTTGGCAGGCAAAGGGTGTGTAGTAATGGCTTTCTGCATTAGGTATTAATTATGTTATTAATTATAAGTTTTACATTATGTGTGTGTGTGTGTGTGTGTGAGTTGTTGTTTTAATCATTATGTTTAAATTGTGTGTGAATGTGTTTTTATAGTCGTTTTAATGTGCTTACTAATTCAGTTGCTTTAATATGCTTTTATATTGTTTCTATACAGTGTTGTGTAAGTTTTGAGTTCTTTCATTTCCCATCGGCAAAACCAGCTACATGCAGTTTTGCATAGCCTAACACGACTCAGAGTCACAGATGGGTGTCTGAGCTGAACGCCTAAAGGCAGAAGATTAGCAGAGATAGCATGAGATGGGGGAGGGGAACTGAAAGACAAGATGGATGCGCCCTGCTAGGTACAATGTGGTATTCAACCCCCCCACTTTTCCCCTGAAGCGGGAATGTGCCATGATAGAGTGGAAACCCCTATCATTGGACAGAAGTAAGACAAATGGGAGTGGAGTCAACAATTGTTTACAAAGGTATAAATGCTTGTCAGTCTTTTCGAATTGACTCCATGGATATCCCTGCTTTCTGATACAAACATATCCTGCACTGAGCTGTACTGAGGTCTGGTCCAAAGTCAGTTTAAATCTTGTGCTTATATGATTGCACTAGAGGTATACCTTTCTTGTATATAAAGTGTTTTTGAATCAAAAACATTTGTCAGCTCAATTTTTCACTACAGGTGCCTGTGACAGAGACAGAATGAAACTTAACTGCAAATCTCCCTCCCTGTGAGGGCTGTGGAAAGGAACAGCATGCCCTGGACTGGACGGTCTGACAATTCATTCCAGGACAAGGTGGAAGTTGGCCATCTGGAAAGGGCGCGCCACAGTACACTAAGTTATCGCCCCAGACAGGAAGCGATGTGGCGATCGCGGATTGGAGAAAGCGCTTGCACTCCTTAACCAAGGAGGTGTGACTGACGGTACTTAAGGGGACGTGGCTGAGCTGTTCCTTTGTTATGGTTACGGACGTACCAAAAGGACAGTGAGAAAGTGCCGAGAGTGTTTGTTTGTTTTGTCGTGTTTAATTCCCTGCTTGTTTGTTATTATTAGATGGCTAAACACATACCAGGAGCTGTCGCTTAAGGCCAGCCCGAACCCGGACAACACTGCACTATTGTTCACAAAATAAATTGTATTTCACCACTTACACGTTAGCACTCACTTTGGACTTGTGACCGTGTGTGTGTCTTGTGTGTGTATTTACTGTGTTATTGTTTCAGGACTAAAGCCCTGGGGTTATACTGAGTAGTACACATCATTGTGTACTACCATTTGCTATTATTTACAGTTGTCAAGTGACTTTGGGATTATAAATAAACCCCATTGCACCTGGAATACCGTTGCCTGTCTTTCATTGATCACCGCTGCACTTCTACACCTGCACACTGCAACCACTTTGCCACAGTGCCCCTACTGGCGGAAAATGGTTCAGACCCAGCTTGGCCGGTTCGAACACCTTGTAAAGAGAGTCTGGCGAACGGAAACGCCGCAGCCGTAGCTAAGTGTTCCCATGTGGACTGGAGTTTGAATAGAAGAGGGGCAGCGGAAGCAACAGTCGGCTTCTTGTCATAAATACAGCGCCTCTCTTCCTTTACTGCAGGCCAGGGAGCCCGTTGCATCAGAGGCATAAGCTCTGCTGATAAGGACGCTGTGCCACAGGAACACTGTCCGATTCTGCATCCTCTGATGGGAAAACTGAGTCTTGATCATCAGCCTCCTCAGAGGCGACGATTGACAGCATATCGCCCTCCAGATCACAGGCCTCCCTCTGCAAAGGTGCAGGTGGGCTCCAGATCACAAGCCTCCCGCTGCAAAGGTGCAGGTGGGCTCCAGATCACAAGTCTGAAGAGGTGTGTCTTGAGGAGGCGCCGGAAGGTGGTGAGGGACTGGGCAGTCCTGACATCCATAGGAAGGTCGTTCCACCACAGCGGAGGAGGCAGAGGAGCGTAGAGGAGGTACAGCCAGTCTTCTAGTGCAGGCGGAGTGGAGAGTTCGGGTGGGGGTGTAGGGAGAGATGAGGGTCTGGAGGTAGCTAGGTGCAGTCTGGTCAAGGCATCTGTAGGCTAGTACAAGTCTTGAACTGGATGCGAAGGTGATCGGGAGCCAGTGGAGTGAGCGGAGCAGTGGAGTTGCGTGGGAGAAGCGAGGCAGAGAGAACATCAGGCAGAAGCAGAGTTCTGGATGAGCTGGAGCGGACGGGTGGCAGGCGCAGGGAGGCCGGCCAGGAGGGAGTTGCAGTAGTCTAGACGGGAGAGTACCAGGGCCTGGACGAGGAGTTGCGTGGAGTAGTTGGTGAGGAAGGGTCGATTCTTCAGTATGTTGCTCAGGAGAGGTCAGAGTTTGTGAGGGGAGAGAAGGAGGAGAAGGAGGGTGAGTTAGTAGAGGTGACAGAGGGTGTTGGGGTTGGAGCGGGAGGGGGTGGGGGGAGGGAGAGGTGTTTGTGGATATCAGAGATTGTAGAGGAGAAGAAACAGGCAAAGTCGTCACAGGAGATAGAGGGGGGGGGGATTGAGGAGGGAGGAGAAGGTAGATTCCGGGGATTGTTAGTGGAGGATTGGATAATAGATTGGAAATAGGAGCTTTTAGCAGAGGAGAGAGTAGAGGAGAAGGAGGGAACGGTAGAGGTCTAGGGCAGCAGGGAGTTTGGTTCTCTTCCAGAGGAGACCCAGGGTTGGGGAAGGGATGGGCGGGCAGGTCGAAAGGTGAAGGGGCAGAGGGAGTCGAGGGAGGAGGTGAGGGAGGAGAAGAGGGTGGAGGTAGCAGAGTCTACAGAGTTGGGAGAAGGAGTCGATAGAGGGAGGTGAGAGAGAGTGGTGGATGCAAGGACAGAGGGGGAGAGGGATCGGAGGTTATGGCGGGAGGTGGCAGTGGGGGTAAGAGGAGCAGGGAGAGAGGGGAGAGACAGAGAAAAAGAGATTAAATAGTGATCAGAGAGATCCAGAGGGGTGACAGAGAGGGTGGAGGGGCAGCAGGAGAAGGTGAGGTCCAGTTGACGGCCAGCTTTGTGGAGGAGGGGATGGAGAGAGAGAGAAGTTGAAGGAGAGGAATGAATCCAGCAGAGTGGGTGGGGTTGGAGAGATGGATATTGAAATCACCCAACAGGACAGTTGGGGTAGACAGAGAGGGGAGGGAGGAGAGGAGATAGTCGAGTTCATCGAGAAAGTGAGTGAGAGGTCCAGGGGGACGGTACAGTACAATTAGCAGTTGACAGGGAGAGGTTAGTTGGACAGCATGAAATTCAAAGGTGTTATTATTTGTTTATTTAGCAGACGCCTTTATCCAAGGCGACTTATAGAGGCTAGGGTGTGTGAACGATGCATCAGCTGCAGAGTCACTTACAAGTGCATCTCACCCTAAAGACGGAGCACAAGGAGGTTAAGTGATTTGCTCAGGGTCACACAATGAGTCAGTGGCTGAGGTGGGATTTGAACAGAGGACCTACTGGTTCCAAGCCCTTTTCTTTAACCACTGGACCACACAGCCTCCTATAACAGAGAGTGAGGAGAGAAAAGAGTAAGGAGGTGTCCTGTCTGCCGAACATGAGTGGCAAGCTTTCTTCCTTCTCTGCTTGGGAGGAGAAGGGGAAGGGGAACTGTAGGAAGATGCTGAGGAGGATCGACTGGGCTACTTCGAATGTGACTCCTATCCTCCCTTGACCCACACCCATGGGAGGAGGGTCCAGCCTCACTGTGGCGATGCCGAGCGCTGAGCAGGAAACGCTCCCTTGAATGACAGGCCACTGACTCTCAAATGTACGCTTGGAGAAGGGGGCACAGAAACCACATGAAGTGGAATCTGTCAGGGCTCTTTGAGCATGCTCAGGGCCCAGACAGACAGTGTACTTATTGTGCCCATCCTTTGCAGGCAGCTTGTCCTTGCAGGAGACACTAGGTGCACTCGGTACCAACACAGTGCACTCGGTACCGACATGGTAGCGGGGGCGACAGTGTCGCAGTTACCGTTAGTGGTGTATTAGTGTGCTGATAGCGATACTAATACAGCAACGAGCTGCTAAGTAGGCACGCCCACAGAAGCTGCTCGGGTTTGCTTAAAATGAGAGAGAGAGAGAGAAACACAATATTAATACATTATAATAATATCAAAATAATATACAATATATTTTACACACAACCGAACACAAAGCAAACACGCTGACAAGTAAAACATATATATATATATATTTAAACTCCGAGTAGAATTTTGCGAGTCAAGGAGTGCTAAGGATCCCAGGAAGGATGACACTGGATCCGCAGGCTTCCGCGAGGCTAAAAAATGTGAAAGAAAGGTAATTAGAAAGGTGATAAAATGATATCAACGCTCTCTCAAGCACTCAGTCTCAGCTGAAAAGGAAAATGACATCGTTGTCAGTGTGTGCAGCTCCTTTATGCTCTTAGGGGCGGAGCAGCAGACGCATCACTCTGCTCTGTTGAAAGTCTTTGGTATAAACAAAGTCTCTTCTATATACACAAGATAGTCAACTCTGCCTTTTCTTCCGTCCCTAATGAAGCGGTGCATCGTGGGAATTCAAAGAGTTCGGTAGCGACTTCTCCCCTATCTGTATAATGTAAAATCTGCCTCATTTCCTATTCCAAGCCTTCTCTTTTAAAACAATTGCATTTTTAAACAAGATTCACCTAGATGTATTTAGAGACACCCTCCTTAACACATATGTGTTATTATTTCTACAATCAATGTTTTCACCTGGCCTGACGAGCTCTTTATCGCAGAAGTGCTGTCCGATATTGCCACTGTCATGCATATTCATGAGCAATCAAGACTGGGCGTGGTTTGGTTGTCAAGGATAGACAACATCTAGTACTACAGTACTCGGAGGTTGTGGCAATATTGAAAAAAACAGTAACATCTCCTTTTCATTTTTCCACGGATGATCTTTTGATATCCATAAATCAAATATGATGTTTTAAGAGGATATAAATAAAACATACATCAAATACATTAAGAACTACTATTGTTATAGTATTCAAAACTGTTCAGTCATGAATTGCAATCGTAACTGAGAACTAAGCTAAGAATATAAATACAAGCTGATCATTTAAGAGAGATGTCAATTTACATCTTTTAAATGAAGCAGTTGCTTTAATTAAAAAGACATAAACATACAAAGTATTTAATAATAGACGCTATTTTCAATAATAGACATTGTATTTTTAATAATAGACACTTAAAGAAACTCCGTATGCTCAACTAGCCACTGAAGCAGAACAGCGAGGATGGAGAGTCCGGGTTTACCCAGTGGAAGTGGGTTGTCGAGGATTTGTGGTACACTCTACAACCCGGTTTCTCAGAGACGTCGGATTCAGTGGCCAAGAGTTGCGTTGCACAGTGAAGAACTTATCTGAAGCAGCAGAGAGGAGCAGCAACTGGCTGTGGTTGAGAAGGAAAGATTCTGGCTGGGGATCTCAAGCACAATAGAAAGAAAGAAACGCTGATGTACGGGTAAGTAAGCTGGGCTGAGTTCAGTGGGGGATGGAGGGTGTGACGCTGGGATGCCAGATTCACCGTCGAGCCCTCTTGAGGTGTCGTGGGCTAGTCGATGAAACACCGAGGATGGAAGGTGCCCACTTATTATTATTTATTTCTTAGCAGACGCCCTTATCCAGGGTGACTTGAAGACCCCAGAGATGTACCCTACTTAGCTCAATCCAGACGGTTGTCATGCTGATGCTCTGGGGAGACCGCACTGTGGTTGATCCCGGAGCCAGCATTGCAGCCGTGTGTGTGCTGATGCACTAGGGAGGCAATAAGCTGATCCCTGGAGCCAGCATTACACTTCAGCCATCAACACCAGACAGAAGGATATCTACATCATCATATGGAAGGAAACGCAAATGGATGGAGACACAGATGGATCACATTAGTTTATTGTAAAGCTACGTCTTAGTTGGTGCTTATCTTGGTGAGAGCCGAGTTCAAATCAGCATGAAGTTTTAACATCTACTCTCATGTAATGGAAATCATGAAGATCTGGATACGTCCAGTGACTGCTGTGAATAGTGCAGCTGGCAACAAGGGAAATACCTTGTGACAGCCTGGAGAGACTGACAGGAGGAAAGAAACCACAATCGGGCTGGCAAGGGTTAGCTACCCTTGTCGGCAGTATCCAGCTCTGTGTTTACAGGATGCTGGAGACACCCGCACAAGGCTTCTAAGAAATTAAAGAGAAAAATACCCATAGAGTCTGCGAGAGCGGGGGCGGAAGATGGCTCAACGTTGGACAACACGGTTAGCGAAAGGAAACGGATATGAGTATGGAGAGTACTTCACAAAAGACTAGTTCAAGATCTGCAGTTAGCAAAGACATGGAACTCCAGGTTTGTGTCTGCGGCTGGAGCAAGGCGACATCGGTCAGGGGTTTGAAGATTCATCAAGGGAGAATGAAATGCTTTGAGGGAGAAGGGACAAGGGCCTCGCATTGATCAGTACTTCTTACGAAGTCAGTCGAATGAAATCCAGCGACAGGAGACAAACCACAGTTCACAGGATATCAGCACCCCTGTCATAGACATGAGGAGGACTTGCATGGAGACAGTTAGTGATGAACCTAATGATCCTTGTGAACCCGGTCAGACAAACCAGCATAAGAGAGAAAAGAACCTCAACGGGCACAAGCCTGGAGTTAAATGGCCAAGAGCTTGTGAGAAAACTGTGTGGGACACAGTAAACACAGATCTCTGCTTTGCATTGGAAAGGTTAAGTGGAACAGTTGAAAAGAAGCTGGATAAATTTGGGGATATCATCTACGATATGGAAGCGAGAGGTTTGGAGTTGAAAAAGGAAGGAAAAAGTACAAACTATTCCTGGAAAGTCTAGACGGCAGCAGGAGATTGAACGCTTAGTTAGAGAAAGGAGACAGCTGAGGAAGCAATGGAGAAGAGCAGAACAAAGTCAGAGGGAGGGCCTCAATCTCTTACAAAGGGTCATAAAAGATAAGCTTGCAACATTGCGCAGCTGAGCTCTACGGAAACGCTACAAAAAGAAGGAGCGTGCGAGAACTAACTTTTATAAAGACCCATTCAAATTTGTAAAGAAGTTATTCACCAGTGAGAAGAATGGCACACTAAAAGCATCTAGGTTTGAGCTGGAGAGATATTTGGAGGAAACACATACAGATTCAAAAAGGCAGGAG
>JAGXEW010001395.1:0-20872 GCA_030684275.1 Acipenser oxyrinchus oxyrinchus | reverse complement strand
TGTGTGTGAGTACCTGTGTTTGTGTGTGTGTGTCTCAGTTTGTGTGTGTGTCTCAGTGTGTGTGTGTGCTTTTTCTGTTTTAAACTTTATTTATTTTTGTTAATGAATCATATCATAGGCGCATATAGCTGTCACTCTTGGAAAGGGCGGGCTGTGGCTTTCTAATTATACCAAATATGGGCATCTACGTCAGTGAGAATCTGCCCTGCCTGCGTCACGCTGTGTGTGGGAGCTCTGGATGGAGCAGACGCGCAGGATAGCAAAGCAAACATTACCAAACAAACAAGCAAAAAAAAAAAGATCGCGTTTCCCTGGTTTTGATCATGTTCTTCTTTTATATATTATTTTGCTTTTCTTGCGTTTTCTATAGTTTTGTTAGAAATGGCTTTAACTTTTTTGTGGTGTTCCGATTTTAATTTTTTCATTTTAGACCTTGAAGTTTGATTGTAAAATACATTTTTTCAACTCAGAGCACTGAAAAAAAAAATTTGACAACAAATGTTCTTTTATCTAAAAGAGCGTATTTTATTTTCATCTTGCCATTCGTTAGTTTTTGTTTATTATTTATTTCTTAACAGACGCCCTTATCCAGGGCGACTTACAATTGTTACAAGATATCACATTATTTTTACATACAATTACATTATTTTTATATACAATTCCCCATTTATACAGTTGGGTTTTACTGGAGCAATCTAGGTAAAGTACCTTGCTCAAGGGTACAGCAGCAGTGTCCCCACCTGGGATTGAACCCACGACCCTCCGGTCAAGAGTCCAGAGCCCTAACCACTACTCCCTATGTTTCTTTATTAAATTTATTGGGTAGCAAATCAAACAATGGATTTTTATTTTCTGAACCCCAATTTGTGCTGATTTATTCCACAGATGGTACTTTCCTTGAAACCCCTGCAGTCACAGTTATACACACAAATATAATAACAGTAAAAACATTGAGAACTTTTCTCCGTCAGTAATGTGCAGAGCACTCGCCTGAATCACTTAATAAAAATCTCAAATTCATCCACTTTGTAGTTTTACTTCCTCCTCTTTATTTCACTGCCAAAACAAGCCGAACTATTAAAGGGCCAGTCAATCATAGTCCTACACAAAAAAATTCTTAAGTGATAATATGCAAATTCCGTTTAGTGCACCTGCACCGTTTGACCTGGAGTCAAGATTGTTTACCTTTATTAAAGGGATGTTCTCTTATTTTGCGTGTGAAGATTTTTTTTTTTTTGCCGTGGTATCGAAGAGGTATCGAGTATCGTGAAACTGAACTGGTATCGTAACAACCCTGTGCGTGTGTGCGTGTCAGTACCTCTGTGTGTGTGTGCATGTGTGTGTGTCGGTCAGTACCTCTGTGTGTGTGTGTGTGTGTGTGCCGGTCAGTACCTCTGTGTGTGTGTGCCTAGTGTGTGTGTGTGCGGTCAGTACCTCTGTGTGTGTGTGCATGTGTGTGTGTGCGGTCAGTACCTCTGTGTGTGTGTGTGCATGTGTGTGTGTGCGGTCAGTACCTCTGGTGTGTGTGTGTGTGTGTGCCGGTCAGTACCTCTGTGTGTGTGTGTGCTGTGTGTGTGCGGTCAGTACCTCTGTGTGTGTGTGTGCATGTGTGTGTGTGCGGTCAGTACCTCTGTGTGTGTGTGTGCATGTGTGTGTGTGTGCCGGTCAGTACCTCTGTGTGTGTGCATGTGTGTGTGCCGGTCAGTACCTCTGTGTGTGTGTGTGTGCCGGTCAGTACCTCTGTGTGTGTGTGTGTGTGTGTCAGTACCTCTGTGTGTGTGTGTGTGTGTGTGTCTCTGTGTGTGTGTGTGTCTCAGTGTGTGTGTGTGTCTCAGTGTGTGTGTGTGTGTCTCAGTGTGTGTGTGTGTCTCAGTGTGTGTGTGTGTCTCAGTGTGTGTGTGTGTCTCAGTGTGTGTGTGTGTCTCAGTGTGTGTGTGTCTCAGTGTGTGTTTTTGTGTCTCAGTCACTTCAAATCATACAAAGAGCATTTCAAGTGGAGTGATAAAGTGGAGCGAAGCGATCAAAAAAAGGCGCCAAATTAGAAGCAAGAATTGTGTGAATCTTGGGCCCCAGCACCTTTCCAAGTGTGCCTATTTGCTTGATGCTTGACAAGATTGGCCTAATTGCTTCTCCTTCTTCCTCTTCCTCTTCCCTCTACTTTTAAGGGTGTGTAGCGACTTTTCAAACAGAAAAGCTAAATAACTGGACATCTACCAATCCTGTGATTCCACATGTTGGTCAACGTCAAAACAAACCAGGGAATGCAAGCAGTTTGATATCCACCCCATTTATATTAAACAATGTATTTGTTTTAAAACAGCACATATCGCAGGAGAAAAAAATACCGTGCTTTGAACTTGCATCATGACGTTCTTGAAGCACACACGACCTTAGCCCGCTGCCGCTCCGCAGTTGTTGAAATGCGTTCATTTTTAAGCTTACATCCAAGCCTGACCAGCTTTCACTGAAAACCTGAAGGTTCTGCTCGATACTAGAAATGTTCTATTTCCTGTTTGAAAATCTCCTGTTTCCTGTTTGGTAGATACCATAGAGTGGAATTGCACACAAGAGTGGCATGTAGCTTCCTTGTCTAAATCTCTGATAAATTGTGGTTCCTCATTTAAATAAAAATAAATTAATAATTTATTAGGTAGAAATAAATAAATGATTTAAACAAATGCATGGATGAATAAATACATTTAGAAATAAATATTGTTAAAGAAATAAATGTAGAAATGAATACATGTTTATATTATAAATGTATAAATAAATTAATAAATAGCAAGCTAGAAAACTACATGTCATATTAATTGATTTGGCTGATGCGTTTATCCACAGCAATTGACAATTATATACCTATATAAAAAGTACAAGTTTCATGTGTATAATTATATATATATATATATATATATATATATACACACATACACACATACACACACACAGTACATGTATATCATCCTCCTCATCAGTTCAGTCAGGGTGGTTGTTTCCAGACTTGACACTTGACCGTTGTGACTTGAGTAGCAGTTGTATTTATTTCTTAGCAGACTCCGTTAGCCAGGGTGCCTTGCAATTGTTACAAGTTATCTCAGTACAAAGTAACACATTAAAAAATATCATAATAGAGATATGAAAGTATAAAATCAATCCAAGTAAGAGCAAAATAATAAAGCACACAGTAAACTATAAACAAGAGCAAATTCGACTAAAAGCAGAACGCAGCTCTCGCTATTCTTATCCGATGCTGCCATCGTGTGGCCATTTCGTAGAACTCTTGGTTTATTAAAACTTTTTTTTTTTTTTATCAGAGCACAGCTCCGTGACAAGCGGTCGCTGGTGCCCTCTGCTGTTTACAATGGGTAGTACAGGTAATGAAATTCACAATGACATTGTTACTGTTATTATTATTTATTTCTTAGCAGACATCCAGGGCTGCTTACAATTGTTACAAGTTATCACAGTACAAAGTATCACATTATAAAACATCACATTACAGAATATCACAATACAGATAAGAGCAGATATGAAAGTACAATAAAATCAATTCAAGTAAGAGCAAAATAATAAAACACACAGTAATTATAAGAGTGAATTCGACTAAGAGCAGCTAAACCTGATAGTAACTATTTGCTGATATGAGTCCAGTAAGAACAGGCAGTAAGCATGATAAATGCATGAGAATGATTTCAAATAAGAGCAATTACAGAAAACGTTATTTATACACACAGTATTCTCCTGGCTATCCTGTAAATATTGTTTTTGCTGTATTTTAAGAATGTATGTGAAATGTCTATTTTTGCACAGAGGTTAAGGTTATTACGAGTCATTTCAAAGGGCAACTGAGCTGTGTTCAGAGATAGATAGATAGATAGATAGATAGATAGATAGATAGATAGATAGATAGATAATTTATTCGAACAAACAGTCTGGTAAATGGCCACAAGATGGCAGCATTGTATAAGGAATAGCGAGAGCTGCGTTCTGCCCGTCTCCATGACGACCAGGTTTACAGCACAGGAAGCCCCGCGACCCGACACCTCCCCATGTGAGTTTAATTATTTATTCTTAAAACCAATCCTATTTTAATCCACAGCAGGGACTGATAAAACAGCCTTTGTACAGCAGTTGCCCTGCGGTGTGCAGGTCAGGGAGCTGTGTGGGTGCTGGAGTGCGCTGCGGAGCGGATTTCCACTCGATCACACAAGGGAATATAAAGGATGCCGTGTTCAGAGCTGACTCTGCGATTTAGTGCGTGGATAGATTGAAAACACTGAAGCTGTTTAAAAAAAAAAAAAAGTAAAGAAAATGTACGTGGTCTTTAACTCGCTGTTTTTTACAAACAAAAATTGAAAAATAAAAGCGTGCGTGACGCTTATTTCCCTACAAGCCCTTGTCTTTAACCACGGGAGCACACAAAGTCATGATTCAAGTTCAAAGCACTGTATTTTTTGTTTTTCACTGCGATATGTGCTGTTTTAAAACAAATACATTGTTTAATATAAATGGGGTGGATATCAAACTGCTTGCATTCCCTGGTTTGTTTTGACGTTGACCAACATGTGGAATCACAGGATTGGTAGATGTCCAGTTATTTAGCTTTTCTGTTTGAAAAGTCGCTACACACCCTTAAAAAGTAGAGGGAAGAGGAAGAAGGAGAAGCAATTAGGCCAATCTTGTCAAGCATCAAGCAAATGGGCACACTTGGAAAGGTGCTGGGGCCCAAGATTCACACAATTCTTGCTTCTAATTTGGCGCCTTTTTTGATCGCCAGCTCCACTTTATCGCTCCACTTGAAATGCTCTTTGTATGATTTGAAGTGACTGAGACACAAAAACACACACTGAGACTCACACTGAGACACAAACACACTGAGACACACACACACACACTGAGACACACACACACTGAGACACAAACACACTGAGACACACACACTGAGACACACACACACACTGAGACACACACACAGAGGTACTGACCGGCACACACACAGAGGTACTGACCAGCACACACACATGCACACACACAGAGGTACTGACCGGCACACACACACACACGTGTACACACACAGAGGTACTGACCCGCACACACACACACACAGAGGTACTGACCGGCACACACACACACACACACACAGAGGTACTGACCGGCACACACACACACACACACACAGAGGTACTGACCGGCACACACACACACACACACACACACACACAGAGGTACTGACCGGCACACACACGTACACACACAGAGGTACTGACCGGCACACACACACACACACACACACACACAGAGGTACTGACCGCACACACACACACACACACACAGAGGTACTGACCGCACACACACAGAGGTACTGACCGCACACACACACACACGAGGTACTGACCGGCACACACACACACACACACACACACAGAGGTACTGACCGCACACACACACACACACACACACACACGAGGTACTGACCGCACACACACACACACACACACACAGAGGTACTGACCGCACACACACACACACACACACACAGAGGTACTGACCGCACACACACACACACACACACACACACACACACACACAGAGGTACTGACCGCACACACACACACACACACACAGAGGTACTGACACGCACACACGCACAGGGTTGTTACGATACCAGTTCAGTTTCACGATACTCGATACCTCTTCGATACCACGGCAAAAAAAAAAAAAATCTTCACAGGCAAAATAAGAGAACATCCCTTTAATAAAGGTAAACAATCTTGACTCCAGGTCAAACGGTGCAGGTGCACTAAACGGAATTTGCATATTATCACTTAAGAATTTTTTTTGTGTAGGACTATGATTGACTGGCCCTTTAATAGTTCGGCTTGTTTTGGGCAGTGAAATAAAGAGGAGGAAGTAAAACTACAAAGTGGATGAATTTGAGATTTTTATTAAGTGATTCAGGCGAGTGCTCTGCACATTACTGACGGAGAAAAGTTCTCAATGTTTTTACTGTTATTATATTTGTGTGTATAACTGTGACTGCAGGGTTTCAAGGAAAGTACCATCTGTGGAATAAATCAGCACAAATTGGGGTTCAGAAAATAAAAAATCCATTGTTTGATTTGCTACCCAATAAATTTAATAAAGAAACATAGGGGAGTAGTGGTCAGGGATCTGGACTCTTGACTGGAGGGTCGTGGGTTCAATCCCAGGTGGGGACACTGCTGCTGTACCCTTGAGCAACGTACTTTACCTAGATTGCTCCAGTAAAACCCAACTGTATAAATGGGGAATTGTAATGTATGTAAAAATAATGTGATATCTTGTAACAATTATAAGTCGCCCTGGATAAGGGCGTCTGTTAAGAAATAAATAATAAACAAAAACTAACGAATGGCAAGATGAAAATAAAATACGCTCTTTTAGATAAAAAGAACATTTGTTGTCAAATTTTTTTTCAGTGCTCTGAGTTGAAAAAATGTATTTTACAATCAAACTTCAAGGTCTAAAATGAAAAAATTAAAATCGGAACACCACAAAAAAGTTAAAGCCATTTCTAACAAAACTATAGAAAACGCAAGAAAAGCAAAATAATATATAAAAGAAGAACATGATCAAAACCAGGGAAACGCGATCTTTTTTTTTGCTTGTTTGTTTGGTAATGTTTGCTTTGCTATCCTGCGCGTCTGCTCCATCCAGAGCTCCCACACACAGCGTGACGCAGGCAGGGCAGATTCTCACTGACGTAGATGCCCATATTTGGTATAATTAGAAAGCCACAGCCCGCCCCTTTCCAAGAGTGACAGCTATATGCGCCTATGATATGATTCATTAACAAAAATAAATAAAGTTTAAAACAGAAAAAGACACACACACACACTGAGACACACACAAACTGAGACACACAAACACAGGTACTCACACACACACACACTGACACACACAGGTACTGACACACACACACACAGGTACGGACACACAGATGCACACACACAGGTACTGACACACACACACACAGGTACTGACACACACACACACACAGGTACTGACTCACACACACAGGTACTGACACGCACATGCACTATATATATATATATATATATATATATATATATATAATTAATCTTTAGTAAGCTGACTTTAGACTGGAATAAAGGGTATCTTTTTATTTGGGAGATCAAATGCATGTTTCTCTAAATATTAAATACGTTTTGTATCGATTGATAATAACAATATTTTCTGCTGATTTATCAAAGAATGGAAAAATTCACCTTTCACACAACACAGATTTCCCTGCAGGTACTGACAAACACACACGCACAAAGATACTGACACACACACACAGATACTGACACACACACAGATACTGACACACACACACACAGGTACACACACACAGGTACACACACACAGGTACTCACACACAGGTACACACACACACAGGTACACACACACAGGTACTGACACACACACACAGGTACTGACACGCACATGCACACACACACACACAGGTACTGACACGCACATGCACACACACACACACACAGGTACTGACACACACACACTGGTACTGACACGCACATGCACACACACACACAGGTACTGACACACACAGGTACTGACACACACACACAGGTACTGACACGCACATGCACACACACACACACACACACAGGTACTGACACACACAGGTACTGACACACACACACAGGTACTGACACGCACAGACACACACACACAGGTACTGACCCGCACACACACACACAGGTACTCACCCGCACACACACACACACAGGTACGGACACACACACACATATAATTAATCTTTAGTAAGCTGACTTTAGACTGGAATAAAAGGGTATCTTTTTATTTGGGAGATCAAATGCATGTTTCTCTAAATATTAAATGCTATACGTTTTGTATCGATTGATAATAGCAATATTTTCTGCTGATTTATCAAAGAATGGAAAAATTCACCTTTCACACAACACAGATTTCCCTGCAGGTACTGACAAACACACACACACACACACACACACACACACACAGATACTGACACACACACAGATACTGACACACACACACACACACAGGTACTGACACACACACACACGTATGCTATGCACTTATGTTATGCTAATTGGTAAATTTGAAGAGCCAATGAAATCACTTTAAAGCACGAAGCCGGAGGAGCTCATTTGCATACAAACTCCAGATTTAGCTGCCATTTAAATATTTAACTAAATGTTAAATCTAGCTAAGAGATTTAAGATTTCTTTAAATATTTAGCTAACTGCTAGAGTTTAAGATTTATTTAACATTTAGCTAACTGTTAAATCTTGTCACTAGATTTCTAAATGATATCTGAATGCACACATTTATAAAAAGCTGTATTTATTTTCTCCTCATTTCTGGCAGCCCATACTAACGGCGCTCGGAACTTTCGCATTTTTAAATCCTAACGGTCTCTGCTCAGCGGAGTGGAATGTTCAGGAGCCGGTTGCCTAGCAGCGTCTCCCCCTCCTTCTCTGCCCCGCCCCCTCTCTCCCCTCTATCTCTCTCGAAATAAATAAACACGCTTTAAGAGAAACAGCAGTGATGTTTATTGAACATTCCCATCCATTCTCTATATGTTTCTACATTGTGGTTGCAATCCACAGGGACAAGGGACTCAGTGATGTTAAATAAAAAAAACTAGAGCCCACAATTAACCAATATAGAAAGGAAGGGGGTAGAAATGTATTGCCAGCATGCAGTACCTTCCACTTTCCTCTATTAAATGTCATTTGCCATGTGTCTGCCCAGTTCTGAATGCTGTCGAGATCATTTTGAATGACCTTTGCTGCTGCAACAGTGTTTGCCACTCCTCCTGTTTTTGTGTCTGCAAATTTAACAAGTTTGCATACTATACCACAATCTAAATCATTAATGTAGATTAGGAATAGCAGAGGACCTAATACTGATCCCAATCCTCTTGTTTGGAACTGCAAACACAAGTCAAAAAGGAAGTTAGAAAGGCCAAGAGAGAGACAGAAATGAACATTGCTAAGGGGGTGTGAGGGAGGAGACCCTCACATTGTCTCAGTATGTATCTGGACATTTACTGCAAATGTTCATTATTTTGTGTATCAGCCTCCACAAAAAGCAGAGACACACACTGAGACACACACACTGAGACACACACACACACACTGAGACACACACACAGAGACACACTGAGACACACATCATCATCATCATCGGCGACGATCACTCGAGTATGATTGTCCTCAATAGGGTTTTCTATTTATATAAATGTCAATTGCTGTGCATAAACGCATCAGCCAAATCAATTAATATGACATGTAGTTTTCTAGCTTGCTATTTATTAATTTATTTATACATTTATAATATAAACATGTATTCATTTCTACATTGATTTCTTAAACAATATTTATTTCTAAATGTATTTATTCCTCCATGCATTTGTTTAAATCACACACACACACACACAGAGGTACTGACCGCACACACACACACACACAGGTACTGACCACACACACACACACAGAGGTACTGACCGCACACACACACACGTACACACACACAGAGGTACTGACCGCACACACACACACACACACACACAGAGGTACTGACCGCACACACACACACACACACACACACACAGAGGTACTGACCGCACACACACACACACACACACACACAGAGGTACTGACCGCACACACGAGGTACTGACCGCACACACACACACACACACACAGAGGTACTGACCGCACACACACACACACACAGAGGTACTGCACACACACACACACACACACACACAGAGGTACTGACCGCACACACACACACACACACACACACAGAGGTACTGACCGCACACACACACATGCACACACACAGAGGTACTGACCGCACACACACATGCACACACACACACAGCACACACACACACAGAGGTACTGACCGGCACACACAGATGCACACTCACACACAGAGGTACTGACACGCACAGGGTTGTTACGATACCAGTTCAGTTTCACGATACTCGATACCTCTTCGATACCACGGCAAAAAAAAAAAAAATCTTCACAGGCAAAATAAGAGAACATCCCTTTAATAAAGGTAAACAATCTTGACTCCAGGTCAAACGGTGCAGGTGCACTAAACGGAATTTGCATATTATCACTTAAGAATTTTTTTTTTTGTGTAGGACTATGATTGACTGGCTCTTTAATAGTTCGGCTTGTTTTTGGCAGTGAAATAAAGAGGAGGAAGTAAAACTACAAAGTGGATGAATTTGAGATTTTATTAAGTGATTCAGGCGAGTGCTCTGCACATTACTGACGGAGAAAAGTTCTCAATGTTTTTACTGTTATTATATTTGTGTGTATAACTGTGACTGCAGGGGTTTCAAGGAAAGTACCATCTGTGGAATAAATCAGCACAAATTGGGGGTTCAGAAAATAAAAAATCCATTGTTTGATTTGCTACCCAATAAATTTAATAAAGAAACATAGGGAGTAGTGGTTAGGGCTCTGGACTCTTGACTGGAGGGTCGTGGGTTCAATCCCAGGTGGGGACACTGCTGCTGTACCCTTGAGCAACGTACTTTACCTAGATTGCTCCAGTAAAACCCAACTGTATAAATGGGGAATTGTATATAAAAATAATGTAATTGTATGTAAAAATAATGTGATATCTTGTAACAATTGTAAGTCGCCCTGGATAAGGGCGTCTGTTAAGAAATAAATAATAAACAAAAACTAACGAATGGCAAGATGAAAATAAAATACGCTCTTTTAGATAAAAAGAACATTTGTTGTCAAATATTTTTTTCAGTGCTCTGAGTTGAAAAAATGTATTTTACAATCAAACTTCAAGGTCTAAAATGAAAAAATTAAAATCGGAACACCACAAAAAAAGTTAAAGCCATTTCTAACAAAACTATAGAAAACGCAAGAAAAGCAAAATAATATATAAAAGAAGAACATGATCAAAAACCAGGGAAACGCGATCTTTTTTTTTTTTGCTTGTTTGTTTGGTAATGTTTGCTTTGCTATCCTGCGCGTCTGCTCCATCCAGAGCTCCCACACACAGCGTGACGCAGGCAGGGCAGATTCTCACTGACGTAGATGCCCATATTTGGTATAATTAGAAAGCCACAGCCCGCCCCTTTCCAAGAGTGACAGCTATATGCGCCTATGATATGATTCATTAACAAAAATAAATAAAGTTTAAAACAGAAAAAGACACACACACACTGAGACACACACACACAAACTGAGACACACACACACAAACACAGGTACTCTGTGTTAGAAAAACTCAGATTAATTGTAGTAATTTAGACTAATCGTACTAAGAGTTTTAATTTAATGAGTTTTGATGATTTCTGTGACTTGTATAACCTGAATAATGATATTATATGGAGTTTGATGTTAACAAAGTATTAGATTTACAATGTTGAAATAACACACTGGAATGTGGCCAAGGATTCAGCAGCCCTTGTTTTCAGAGAAGTGCATGAGTCAGCGACATGAGAATAGGACGCTGTCTCAAGATGATAATATTTTGAGACAGCGATAATTCCTCTTTTCTCCCCAGTCACGTAGCTAATATTATTCTTGTATTGGGGGAACCAACTTTGTGAGTCCTGAAAGACACTCTCTCCCTAGCAACTAGAAAAATCAACCAATCAGAAAAGTCGGTAGGCAACAGTATCAGGAATACCACAAGGTTGGTTCAAGCTGACAGAGGAAGATAAGAATTAACACAAGTCATGAACTCTGTGCAAAAACCAATTATATAAGGAACTGGTTGACCTAGTGTTTTTTGAGCTTTCTTTGCGGTTGCTTGCAGAGTCTGTGACACTCTGTTGAAGGCTCCAGTTTGCAAACTAATAAAGTGTGAGTTTGTTCCAACTTGTCTCTGCTCTATTGTTTTCAGTACAGGACCAGGGTCTGCAGTATTGTATGCAGAAAATTCCACCACAACTCACACACACACACACTGAGACACACAGACACAGGTACTCACACACACAAATACACACACACACACACAGGTACTGACACGCACATGCACACACACACACACACCCACAGGTACTGACACACACAGGTACTGACACGCACATACATATATATATATATATATATATATATATATATATATATATATATATATATATATAATTAATCTTTAGTAAGCTGACTTTAGACTGGAATAAAAGGGTATCTTTTTATTTGGGAAATCAAATGCATGTTTCTCTAAATATTAAATACGTTTTGTATCGATTGATAATAACAATATTTTCTGCTGATTTATCAAAGAATGGAAAATTCACCTTTCACACAACACAGATTTCCCTGCAGGTACTGACAAACACACACGCACAAAGATACTGACACACACACAGGTACTGACATGCACACTCACAGATACTGACACACACACACACACAGATACTGACACACACAGATACTGACACACACACACACACACACAGGCACTCACACACAGGTACTGACACACACACACAGGTACTGACACACACACACAGGTACTGACACACACACACACACACACAGGTACTCACACACAGGTACTGACACACACACACAGGTACTGACACACACACACACAGAGACACGCACTCAGACACACACAAACACACACAGGTACTGACACACACACACTGACACACACACACACACACACACACACACACACGTACTGACACACACACACACACACAGGTACTGACACACACACACACAGATACTGACACACACACACACACACACAGGCACACACACACACACACACACACACACAGGTACTGACACACACACAGGTACTGACACACACACACACAGGTACTGACACACACACACACACACACAGGTACTGACACACACACACACAGGTACTGACACACACACACACACAGGTACTGACACACACACAGGTACTGACACACACACACACAGAGGTACACACACACATACGACACACACACACAGGTACTGACACACACACACACACACAGGTACTGACACACACACACACACACAGATACTGACACACACACACACTGACACACACACACACATGTTACACTACATTGGTACACACATGCACACACACTCACGCACAAACACACAGGTAGTGACACACTCACACACAGACACACACACACAGGTACTGACACACTGACACTGACACACACACGCACTGAGACACACACACACAGGTACTGACACACACACAGATACTGACACACACACAGACACACAGGTACTGACACACAGACACACACACACAGGTACTGACACACACACACAGATACTGACACACACACACACACACACAGGTACTGACACACACACACACACAGATACTGACACACACACAGGTACTGACACACACACACAGGTACTGACACACACACACACACACAGGTACTGACACACACACACAGATACTGACACACACACACACACACAGATACTGACACACACACACACACACAGATACTGACACACACACAGGTACTGACACACACACACACAGAGGTACTGACACACACATACACACACACACAGGTACTGAGACACACACACACAGGTACTGACACACACACGCACACACACAGATACTGACACGCACACACAGGTACTGACACACACAGGTACTGAAACATACGCACACACACAGGTACTGACACACTGACACTGACACACACACGCACTGAGACACGCACTGAGACACACACACACACACACACAGATACTGACACACACACAGGTACTGACACACACACACACAGGTACTGACACACACACACAGGTACTGACACACACACACAGGTACTGACACACACACACACACACACACAGGTACTGACACGCACATGCACACACACACACAGGTACTGACACGCACATGCACACACACACACACAGGTACTGACACACACACTGACACTGACACACACACGCACTGAGACACGCACTGAGACACACACACACACACAGGTACTGACACACACACACAGGTACTGACACACACACACAGGTACTGACACACACAGACACACACACACAGGTACTGACACACACACACAGGTACTGACACACACAGACACACACACACAGGTACTGACACGCACATGCACACACACACACACAGGTACTGACACACACACACAGGTACTGACACGCACATGCACACACACACACACAGGTACTGACACACACACAGGTACTGACACACACAGGTACTGACACACACACACAGGTACTGACACGCACATGCACACACACACACACACACACACACACACAGGTACTGACACACACAGGTACTGACACACAAACACAGGTACTGACACGCACAGACACACACACACAGGTACCTACACACACACACACACACACACACACACACACACACACACACACACACACAGGTACTGACACACACACATACACATTAATGTTTAGTACAGCTGACATTACACTGGACACACACAGGTACTTTACATTTGAGACACAAACACATGTTTACTCAAACATTACATGCACACACATTGTACGATTGACACACACACACATTTTCTACTGATTCATCACAAGAATGAAAAATTCACCTTTCACACACACACAGATTTCCCTGCAGGTACTGACACACACACACACACACACACACAGATACTGACACACACACACACACACACTGACACACACACACACACACACACACACTGACACACACACACAGATACTGACACACACACTCACAGATACTGACAAACACACTCACAGATACTGACACACACACACACACACACACACAGATACTGACACACACACACACACACACTGACACATGCACACACACACACAGGTACTGACACACACACACACAGATACTGACACACACACACACACAGATACTGACACACACACACACACACACAGGTACTGACACACACACACACACAGATACTGACACACACACACACACAGGTACTGACACACACACACACACATACTGACACACACACACACACAGGTACTGACACACACACACACACACACACAGGTACTTACACACACACACACACACTGACACACACAGGTACTGACACACACACACACAGATACTGACACACACACACACACATACTGACACACACACACACACACACACACTCACACACACACACACAGATACTGACACACACACACACAGGTACTGACACACACACACACACACACACACACACAGATACTGACACACAAACTCACAGATACTGACACACACACACACACAGGTACTGACACACACACTCACAGATATTGACACACACACACACACAGGTACTGACACACACACACACAGATACTGACACACACACACACACTGACACACACACACACACACACACACAGGTACTGACACACACACACACAGATACTGACACACACACACACACACAGGTACTGACACACACACACACACACACAGGTACTGACACACACACACACACAGATACTGACACACACACACACACAGGTACTGACATGCACACACACACACAGATACACACACACACACACACACAGGTACTGACACACACACACACACACACAGGTACTTACACACACACACACAGGTACTGACACACACACTCACAGATACTGACACACACACTCACAGATACTGACACACACACACACACACGTACTGACAAACACACACACAGATACTGACACACACACACACACAGATACTGACACACACACACACACACAGGTACTGACACACACACACAGGTACTGACACACACACACACACTTATGCTATGCACTTATGTTATGCTAATTGGTAAATTTGAAGAGCCAATGAAATCACTTTAAAGCACGAAGCGGGAGGAGCTCATTTGCATACAAACTCCAGATTTAGCTGCCAGTTAAATATTTAACTAAATGTTAAATGTAGCTAAGAGATTTAAGATTTATTTAAATATTTAGCTAAGTGTTAAATCTAGCTAAGAGATTTAAGATTTCTTTAAATATTTAGCTAACTGTTAAATCTTGTCACTAGATTTATAAATGATATCTGAATGCACACATTTATAAAAAGCTGTATTTATTTTCTCCTCATTTCTGGCAGCCCATACTAACGGCGCTCGGAACTTTCGCATTTTTAAATCCTAACGGTCTCTGCTCAGCGGAGTGGAATGTTCAGGAGCCGGTTGCCTAGCAGCGTCTCCCCTCCTTCTCTGCCCGCCCCTCTCTCCCTCTCTCGTTGCTCCAGCTAGGAGTTCACATTCAGCTTCGTTATATTATATAGGGCCATTCTTTACTAACTTTTACAAATGAGCTTATTGGAGGCTTCGTGTTTTTAAGATGGTTCAGGTGCAGTCCGGACAGACTGACTGCAGCATCATTACAGTATACCGCACTGCGCTCGGCTTTGTGTGGAGGCTGATACACAAAATAATGAACGACTGTTAAAGAAATCACATGTTTTGCTTTTTAATGGTAAATGTGTATCTGGTATTCTAAGTATTATCTACAATTAATAACTCAGCTATATTCATATTCAGAATGTAATACAGTATTAAGACAGGGTCCAGTATTAGAAACAAATAAACATGCTTTAAGAGAAACAGCAGTGATGTTTATTGAACATTCCCATCCATTCTCTATATGTTTCTACATTGTGGTTGCAATCCACAGGGTCAAGGGACTCAGCGATGTTAAAAAAAAAACTAGAGCCCACAATTAACCAATATAGAAAGGAAGGGGGTAGAAATGTATTGTCAGCGTGCAGTACCTTCCACTTTCCTCTATTAAATGTCATTTGCCATGTGTCTGCCCAGTTCTGAATGCTGTCTAGATCATTTTGAATGACCTTTGCTGCTGCAACAGTGTTTGCCACTCCTCCTGTTTTTTTGTCTGCAAATTTAACAAGTTTGCATACTATACTTTTCATAAAGTTGTCGTTGTTCTTTGTTGATATTAATGTTCAGCTTTCATATTTTGCCGTGTATTACTCATTTAATCAAACCAAGTAGTGTAAGAAGATGCTTGTATCGTTCATGACGTTTTTCAAATCAAGTAAGCTTATTTGTGTATAAAAAACAATAATAGAGTTGCAGCCAGTGTCATCTTACTTAAAGGCGCTCAAGCTGAAATTGTAAAGTAATTTAAAAGTCGGCTACAAACGTGGCAGCGGACTGTCTCTCTTTAACGCACGCAAGAACTTGCAGACTTGATGCAACTGTGTTGAGAATTTAAAAGAAAGTGTTTTCTGAGATTTTTAACTATAGGTACCGGCACTATGACTCAAGCTCAGACACAAATGAATCCCTACGCTGTCGTGACGTGGCATGTTGCTTTGAAACCACGCCCACTATAGCGCTTCAGTGGCGGTACAGCCTTTCACACAGGCAGTTAAGACGCTTCAGTGCCGTCTCTGAACCACCTGGTGAGGTGCTTCACAGACGGTATAAAATAGGACGGTATTGCTGTGGTGGTATAAGCAATTCACACAGGCATATAAGCCGCTACACTGGCGGTTCTGAACCGTCATAACTCCTCTGTGTGAAAGCACTTAGAATACCTGGCCAGGTTAAGTTAATTCTCTATTCAATTGCTAAGTAAGTAATTTATTCCTCGTTTATAAAGTCGGCCTTTCAGATTCATAAGTTAAAATTAGGTGAAGCTATATCAGTTTACTGTCAGTTTATGGTAAGGGGTTTATCTCTGCGCTAGTCTCTCTCTCTCTCGTTGTTTTAACTGAATGATCTTGTCCTTAATTTCCACATGGAAATTCTAATTAGATTCAGGTGTTTTGCTAATTGCCTTGGCAAAGGGCTTATTGAGCTTGACTTATCATTGTGTCTTTAAGTATCTTAATTGGGAGTTCTTTAAATACGGCTATTGCTTCCTGTGAAGGGGGAGTGGGTTCCTTTTTCGGGGGTGATTCTTTTTCGGGTGTGGTTTTTGTGGATGCAGAGCGTTTGGAGGAAGGAGCAGGGGTTTTTTTTGAAGAGGAAGGTTGCTGGTCTGTAAAGGAGAGACCGGGAAGCAATAATCTTTTGGTTGTTAGAAACAGTGTGTTTTCTCTAATCTGCCATTTTCCAGTTTGAAAGTAACCAGTTATCTTCTCTCCTGCCCAATTGAAACTCTCCACATCATTCAAATGGTTTATTTTTATCCTAAGAGCAACAGCGGTGACTAATTCATTTCTTATCCAAATCATCACTCTTTGTCTCCTTACCTGGTTGGAAACTCCAAGCTCTACAGGACCAAAGAGGAACCAGGTGAGATCCCCTGATGGGGAGGAATCTCTAATTTTTTGCTGCTGGATTGTCTGGGCTGTTGTGACTGTTTGGGATTATTATCCTTTGTGTTTATTTATCGGGGTTTAACGAGCACCCCGCTCAGAAGTCTCATTTTGTTTTGGTTTTGTGTTTAAACTGTTCTGGCTCAACTGCATTCTCAATACGGACCTGATATATAACAGCTTGGGACTTTCAAAGTATTGGTTGTTGTTGTTTCATGGACGTTTTGTTTTCTATAAGGACTGCCTGACTCATTGGTAAACACTTTAATCAGCATTGGCTATGTTAGGCTGTACTTTACTGACAGCTTTGCTCTGTCCTATATGACTGGTATTGATGCGTGTTCTGGTAAACATTTTGACTGGTCCAAATGCTGTCTGATTCAAACCCATGTACACCAAATGTTTGATACATCTGTCTACAAGTATAATATTCCACGCATATTCAATAACATCTGCTATTTGAATTCTGGTGTTGTCTTCTGGTTTAATTTTCTTCCTATTTTCTAGGTGTTTTACAATCCTGACTTACCCAGCAATTGTTCTTGGTTCTGTCGCGCAATCCTACTGCTTTGGAGAGTTTACATTGTTCAGGGTAGTTTATTTGTATTTCCGTCACAAAATACTAGTTATTGGATGTTTTTGACACTAATATTGATACTAGTATTGGATAATGATGATGATAATGATACTAGTATTGGAGGATTGGGTTGTTACAGTGTGTGTGTCAGTACCTGTGTGCGTGTCGGTACACGTGTGCGCGTGTCAGTACCTGTGTGTGTGTGTGTGTGTCAGTACCTGTGTGTGTGTCAGTACCTGTGTGTGTGCGTGTCAGTACCTGTGTGTGTCAGTACCTGTGTGTGTGCGTGTCAGTGTTTGTGTTAGTAACTGTGTGTGTGTGTGTGTGTGTGTGTGTCAGTATCTGTGTGTGTGTGTCAGTATCTGTGTGTGTCAGTACCTGCAGGGAAATCTGTGTTGTGTGAAAGGTGAATTTTCCCATTCTTTGATAAATTGGCAGAAAATATTGTTATTATCAATCGATACAAAACGTATAGCATTTAATATTTAGAGACAAAAACATGCATTTGATCTCCCAAATAAAAAGATACCCTTTTATTCCAGTCTAAAGTCAGCTTACTAAAGATTAATTTATATATAAATAATTAATTAATTGTATATGCGTTGTGTGTGTGTGTGTGTCAGTGTGTGTGTGTGTGTGTGTGTGTCAGTGTGTGTGAGTGTGTGAGTGTGTGTCTCAGTCACTTCAAGTCATACAAAGAGCATTTCAAGTGGAGCGATCAAAAAAAGGCGCCAAGTTAGAAGCAAGAATTGTGTGAATCTTTTGCCCCAGCACCTTTCCAAGCGTGCCTATTTGCTTGATGCTTGACAAGATTGGCCTAATTGCTTCTCCTAACTTGGGCTTTTGTGTTTGATATCACCCCTTTAAACGGCTGCTGCGTTTTTCTCACTTGTATTTTTACATTGACGATGTTTTTGTCGTGGGATTGAGAGGAGTTAGAAAAACGTGTTTGAAACGACCGAGAGTCTCTATACAGCTCCAAGAGTTTAGCTGTTTTCAACATGTTGCAGCTGCAAAACTAAATCACTTAGAATTACCATCTGCACCAAAAGCCTGAAACACTCTTACATCAAATGTGAAAAAACGTACATACCTCTTATAATTAGGGGTCTACTTAAATCGCGGTAAATTTACGTATTTTTCACGGGTATGTTATGAATAAAATTAGGATTTCGTGGACATTTCGCGGACCTGTTTAAACATTAAATTAACCTAAGTAGACAGTATTTCAGAACACTATAAAGCCTAAAAAGTGTGGTACTTGCTTCCTTACTAAAACAGAGTGCTGGCATTTGTTAAAGGCGAGCATGCAGCATCCCCTGCAGTTGACTTGCCCATGCATTGAGACTGCATGTCTGCATCCACTAAATTGGTTGGAAGTTAAGGCAAAGCTTTGCCAAGTTATACAGATGTGGAAATCGATTAGAAACAGCCCAAAAACTGGGTTACACAAGGGCATCTGGCATACTTTAATAAAGGCAATGTATGCAGCACGTTCGTTGTCATGTGGCTGTGCTGGATCGTTTCAGTACTGATTTAACTTGCAGACAGGAACACTTCTTGTCTGCGCTGACTTTCCAGTTTGGTTTCTGAAAGCTGTTTATTTTACGTTCTGTTCAGCAGCCTCTGAAGTAGTCTTTTGTTTAATGTGTGATTCTGAAGCTAAATAGCGATCGATCGTATTTTCTCCAAAGACACACTAAGATATGCAAAACAATTACCTCAGTCTACATGTGCAGTTTCTTTGGGAAATATCTTGAAACGATCATCAGTCGAAATATTCTTTGTATGCATTGGCCCTAAGAGGTGAATTTCGCTGTGACCCCTCAATTTCACGATTTCCATGAAATCGCGATTTAGGTAGGTCGCTACTTCTACACAATGAGATATAAGTCGTCAAACTAAGGTCAAATTCTTCTTCTCCATCTTCTTCCT
>JAGXEW010001394.1:0-20989 GCA_030684275.1 Acipenser oxyrinchus oxyrinchus | reverse complement strand
TCCCTGCTCCTTAAATCATTTCCCCAACTCCCTTCCAGACCCTCAGGTCCAGCACTAAACACTGTAGCCAAACTCATTCCCTCCCAGTCATTCACCCCCACCCACTAGAGCCACAATCCCTCCCTTCCAGTCATTTACCCCTACCCACTAGAGCCAAAATCCCTCCCTCCCAGTCATTCACCCCTACCCACTAGAGCCACAATCCCTCCCTCCCAGTCATTCACCCCTACCCACTAGAGCCAGAATCCCTCCCAGTCATTCACCCCTACCCACCAGAGCCACAATCCCTCCCTCCCAGTCATTCACCCCTACCCACTAGAGCCACAATCCCTCCCTCCCTCCCTCCCTCCCATTCAGCTCTCTTCTCAGCTTGTTTCAGTGTGTGAAGAGCTGACTATTTTCTCTCCTCTCTCTGACCCACATCAGTAAAGGAAGAGGGTCCCCAGGGATGAAAGCCAGCCTGAATCCAGAGACACTGAGAAGGAGAGCATGTCAGAGATCACAGTCCCTCCTGAATTTAGAGAACATCCCTGGGATTCAGCTCTGTTCCTGGCTATTGAATTGGTTTGGCGTTTTAGGATAGAGTTACTGGGCCATTCTACAGATAATAAAAAACATTGTGCTTTTACTGTACAGACACTGTTTGTTCCAGTGTAACAAGATATATAACAGCCCGTGTGCCTTATCAATCATGACTTGTTTTCTTCTTTTGTTTTTGTTCATTTCTTTTTTTAATGTTTTTATTTGGGGGGGGCAGTGGTGCAGTCTTGAACTGGAGGAAGTGCATCTTGTTTTGTTGTTGTTTTACCGTTAAACTGGAGGAAGTGCATCTTGTTTTGTTGTTGTTTTATCGTTGAACTGGAGGAAGTGTATCTTGTGTTGTTGTTTTATCGTTGAACTGGAGGAAGTGCATCTTGTTTTGTTGTTGTTTTATCATTGAACTGGAGGAAGTGTATCTTGTTTTGTTGTTGTTTTATCATTGAACTGGAGGAAGTGTATCTTGTTTTGTTGTTGTTTTATCATTGAACTGGAGGAAGTGCATCTTGTTTTGTTGTTGTTTTATCATTGAACTGGAGGAAGTGTATCTTGTTTTGTTGTTGTTTTATCGTTGAACTGGAGGAAGTGCATCTTGTTTTGTTGTTGTTTTATCGTTGAACTGGAGGAAGTGCATCTTGTTTTGTTGTTGTTTTATCGTTGAACTGGAGGAAGTGCATCTTGTTTTGTTGTTTTATCATTGAACTGGAGGAAGTGTATCTTGTTTTGTTGTTGTTTTATCGTTGAACTGGAGGAAGTGCATCTTGTTTTGTTGTTGTTTTATCGTTGAACTGGAGGAAGTGCATCTTGTTTTGTTGTTGTTTTATCATTGAACTGGAGGAAGTGCATCTTGTTTTGTTGTTGTTTTATCGTTGAACTGGAGGAAGTGCATCTTGTTTTGTTGTTGTTTTATCATTGAACTGGAGGAAGTGCATCTTGTTTTGTTGTTGTTTTATCGTTGAACTGGAGGAAGTGCATCTTGTTTTGTTGTTGTTTTATCATTGAACTGGAGGAAGTGCATCTTGTTTTGTTGTTGTTTTATCGTTGAACTGGAGGAAGTGCATCTTGTTTTGTTGTTGTTTTATCGTTGAACTGGAGGAAGTGCATCTTGTTTTGTTGTTGTTTTATCATTGAACTGGAGGAAGTGCATCTTGTGTTGTTGTTTTATCGTTGAACTGGAGGAAGTGCATCTTGTTTTGTTGTTGTTTTATCATTGAACTGGAGGAAGTGCATCTTGTGTTGTTGTTTTATCGTTGAACTGGAGGAAGTGCATCTTGTTTTGTTGTTGTTTTATCATTGAACTGGAGGAAGTGCATCTTGTGTTGTTGTATCATTGAACTGGAGGAAGTGTATCTTGTTTTGTTGTTGTTTTATTGTTGAACTGGAGGAAGGGCATCTTGTTTTGTTGTTGTTTTATCATTGAACTGGAGGAAGTGCATCTTGTTTTGTTGTTGTTTTATCATTGAACTGGAGGAAGTGCATCTTGTTTTGTTGTTGTTTTATCGTTGAACTGGAGGAAGTGCATCTTGTTTTGTTGTTGTTTTATCGTTGAACTGGAGGAAGTGTATCTTGTGTTGTTGTTTTATCGTTGAACTGGAGGAAGTGCATTTTGTTTTGTTGTTGTTTTATCATTGAACTGGAGGAAGTGCATCTTGTGTTGTTGTTTTATCATTGAACTGGAGGAAGTGCATCTTGTGTTGTTGTTTTATCATTGAACTGGAGGAAGTGCATCTTGTTTTGTTGTTGTTTTATTGTTGAACTGGAGGAAGTGCATCTTGTGTTGTTGTTTTATCGTTGAACTGGAGGAAGTGCATCTTGTTTTGTTGTTGTTTTATCATTGAACTGGAGGAAGTGCATCTTGTTTTGTTGTTGTTTTATCATTGAACTGGAGGAAGTGTATCTTGTGTTGTTGTTGTTTTATCGTTGAACTGGAGGAAGTGCATCTTGTTTTGTTGTTGTTTTATTGTTGAACTGGAGGAAGTGTATCTTGTGTTGTTGTTTTATCGTTGAACTGGAGGAAGTGCATCTTGTTTTGTTGTTGTTTTATCATTGAACTGGAGGAAGTGCATCTTGTTTTGTTGTTGTTTTATCATTGAACTGGAGGAAGTGCATCTTGTTTTGTTGTTGTTTTATTGTTGAACTGGAGGAAGTGCATCTTGTTTTGTTGTTGTTTTATCATTGAACTGGAGGAAGTGCATCTTGTTTTGTTGTTGTTTTATCATTGAACTGTAGGAAGTGCATCTTGTTTTGTTGTTGTTTTATTGTTGAACTGGAGGAAGTGTATCTTGTGTTGTTGTTTTATCGTTGAACTGGAGGAAGTGCATCTTGTTTTGTTGTTGTTTTATCATTGAACTGGAGGAAGTGCATCTTGTTTTGTTGTTGTTTTATCGTTGAACTGGAGGAAGTGTATCTTGTTTTGTTGTTTTATTTCCTTTGCTGACTCAGAGCTGTGCATTTCCAAGTGTATAGACTGCTGCAGGCAATCCGGTTGCATTAAAAAAATAACATTGTAACAACGCAAACAGGATATTCTATTTGAGTGCATCTATATTATTATTATTATTATTATTATTATTATTATTATTATTATTATTATTATTATTATTATTATTATTATTTTGCCTTATCCATAGCATTCTAAGGTCATTAGTAATCTCTTGTAAAGCGATAATATTTACATGATTACAGTATTCGCAGTATTACAGTATTCAGTATTATTAGCATGACAGAAATGGGGATTTTTAACTTGATTTCTAACATGATTTTCAGCTTTAACATCACAAATTAACATCGACAGGGATTAAAGTAAAAACAGGTTTATAAATAACAGTTGGAGCATTATACAATCCGTTTTATTATTTTCTGATTTCTGTTTCTACCGTTTTAAAAATGTAATTAGGATGATTTAAATGAACGTCTGTACACCGCAGACGCAGCGAACAACACAAGAGTGTCAATCTAGCACAGGCTTCTATTTCTTCCATTCGGGGTGAGTTTGTGTAATTTGGAGTACGAGTCATTTTGTATTGAATTGTAGTGAAAAAATAGTATTGTTAACTTTTAAAACGCATTGTATAAGTAAAAAAAAATACATACTTTATTTTTTTCTTTTTCTAACAAAACAAATTATTGTATTTTGTTTCTCTGTATTAGTCATCAAAAATAAAAAAAACCTACACCAGGGAACCAACTGACTTACTTCCAACTTTACAGTTAATTTAAGCCTTTTAGCTGAGGATTTTCCAGTTCTAAAAGTCCTTTTTGACATTCTGAAAGTCTGTTACTTTATCAGTGATGTAACTTTGCTTACAGTGGGGAAAAAGCACGCAGTACGTTACATAGCGGCTTAAATTACCATAGCAACAACAAGCAACGTCTGGCCCTATGTATGCGTGACAGTGAAAGTTTCACATTTTCCCTTCAAATATGTAATCTCAAACGTAATGCTCTATTGTCAAATGAAATGACCTGTACTTCTTAGCAATTTCAATTTTTAGTTATGGCTTTCCTTCAGAGTTTTTCTGTATAATCTAGCGTGGCAAATTGAGTCTTAATCAGCAGATCAACTGTGTTATCCTGCATTACAAGACAAGCACCAAAATAAAACAATAAAACATAGAGTGTGTTTCTTACCACTGACGCGATTCCAAACGAAACAAAGCAATTTCAATCCTCGCTCCAACTTTTTACAGCAGCTTTAGAAGGGGCGGAGGATGTGGGTCTCTCCTCCAATTAAAACCCGTGCTGAGATCACCCGATCTCCAGTGGGAGTACTGTGTTTCAGACAGCTAGCAGTTCCTCGTGGTAAATAAATAAATAAATAAATAAATACCTCTGGTCTCCCCCAATTAAAACCTGTGCTGAGATCAGCGAGCTGCCACTGCTAGCACTGTGTTGAATGGGAGAAGGGAGGCTTGCCTCCCTTTGTTAAAACAAACCAAAAAATAAAACTGCTCCTCCAAGAGCAGAACACCATCTGCCACTGCTAGTACTGTAAGCACGTGTCTCTCAGCAGCCAGCTGTTCATTTAGGAATGCTGAATCTAGAGTTTAGGTTAAAATATGTTTTTCTTAAATTTTATCCAATAATTGTATGTTATTTTTTTGAACATTATTTATTATGTTATAATGATATATATATATATATATATATATATATATATATATATATATATATATATATATATATATATATATATATATATATATATATATATCTTTGAAAAGTTGAGGAGGCTCTGCCTCCCTTGCCTCCTCTAAGGAGCCTCCAGTGATTGGTTGATAATGTACATTTATCCATTTTTAATAAGTTCAGTAAAAAGGGGACCTGGATACAGAATTACTGATATTTTTGTGCTGCAATACTGAAATGATAGGGTATATTTTTACCACAGTATAAAGCATGCTTGTATTGCTTCTGTTTAAAAACACATTCTTCAAATCTTAGTTTAAACTGCTGCATAATAAAGTGAATGGACACAAATGTGTGTGTTGAGTTTTTAAGTTACAATAATTTGATCATCACACTTTGCTTTTTAAATGAACCTTCAATGTAACATCTAAGATCTCTTCCTCTTTCTTAAGCCTTTGTAAATCACCCAGTTCATTGCTCTGTGTGTCTCCATGCCTAATATGATGAGTAAGTGACCAGGGTCTATACCAACACTATGTACACAATACCATCTCAAGATTTACTCCCAAAGCAGTAAAAACGATTGTTTCAAAATCCAGCAGTTTATATGTAGGCTTGGTGGTCCAGTGGTTAAAGAAAGGGGGCTTGATACGAGTAGGTTCCTGGTTCAAATCCCAGCTCAGCCACTGACTCCCTGTGTGTGACCCTGAGCAAGCTACTTAACCTCCTTGTGTTCCGTCCTTCGGATGAGACATAAAACAAACGAGGTCCTATTGGAAGTGACTCTGCATCAGCAGTTGTTGATGCATAGTTCACCCCCCTACTTTCTGTAAGATGCTTTGGATAAAAGTGTCCCACAGTAAAAGCACAGCAAAGTTTAATAAAGAATAGGGAAGCATTGTAAATCATGGTGAAGCATTGTAAAGCATAGGGAGATATGGTAAAGCACAGTGAAGCATTGTAATTCACAGTACAATCATGGTGAAGCATTGTAAAGCATAGGGAGATATGGTAAAGCACAGTGAAGCATTGTACACCACAGAGAGGTTTAGTAAAGCATATTCAAAAATAGAGTAAACTAACCCTTCTAGAAGTTTCCCATAGTAAAAGCACATCAAAGTGTAATAAAGCACAGAGAAAGCATGCTAAACTGAGGGGGTGGGGGAATACAATGGTTTCTAAAATGGTTTTAGTTTCCGAGTTGTTTTTAATCTCACAGGTTCTAGGTAACAGGGAGTTTTGTTCTGGGTTCAAGTGGTCCTGTAATATTCTTTTAGTGTATTTAAGTTCTAGGGTTTTGTGCTCTATTGTTCTGGACACATGATCATTTTTATATAGAGTGGTTCTAGTTTTTCCCATCTGTATTAACATCCTGTGTTTCTAGAGTGGAACTAGGTTTCCTGTTCTGGACTGTTCTGGACCCATGGTAATTTTTATATAATGTGGTACTCGTTTATTTTCTAAGTGTAATAAAGTTCTGTGATTCCAGATTGACTCAAGGCTCCTTGTTATAGATTGTTCAACTACAATTACAGCACCATTGTTTGCTGAAATTACAATTACAATTGCAATGCTACTGTGTTCAATTACAATTACAGTTAGAATGATGCTGCAGTAATTGCAGATAGAATTACACTAGAAAGTCACATAAACAGCTACCCACACACATGAATAGGTTTATTCTACCCAGCAGTAATCACAGGTACAAATACACAGACATGCTGTAGAACGATTTTTTCAAACGACTAATGGGGGGGAGGGCATCACTAAAATATTATACCCAAGCAAAAGTGCAGCACACTGGGAGAGCACTCGTTTAGCTTCATGGCTCCGACTCTCTGGAACTCTCTCCCAGCTTCAGTGCGTGATGCTCCCACAGTCGCTCGCTTCAAATCAGCTCTCAAGACACACCTGTTCTCTCTTGCTTTCCATGCTCTTTAAACCTGATATCTGTTATTAGCTGTTGTCTAATTGGCTATTTCAGATTTTTCACACTTACTCTTATGATTCTGTATGACACACACATCCACAATATTCAGAATCACATCCCAGCCTTGTATTTAATGTACTATGCCTTGCATTTCACTGTATTTAATGTGTTGCATTGTTTTTCACTGTATTTAATGTATTATGCATTGTTCCTCACTATCTTGTAAAGCGCTTTGTGATGGTGGTCCACTATGAAAGGTGCTATATATAAAATAAATATTGATTGATTGATTGAACGTTCGATCAATGTAAAAACACAACATGGAACTGTGAATGATTAGGTTTGGAAAGGTGTGTGATTAATCTGGAATTGATCAATTACCAATTTTTTAACCAATGTTTTCTTCTAAAAAATGGCCTGTGTCTTCAATTCGTGTATAGTATAGTGATGCGTGTATTAGAATCATCAACAGAAGATGCGACTGTCCGAGTACACAAACAGCCACGTGACTGACTGGCAGTTGAAGGGTTCTGTAGTAGTTCTCCTGCGGAGCGGACTCTCTCCTCCTCGAGGTAAATAAAGCAAGCTTTCACTCAGCGCCTGTCTGTGTAGCTACAGCCGTGATGCACGAGCCTCGAACTGGCGCTGCTGCGTTGAGGCCTCCCAGCCAATCAGGACCTCCCGATCAGCTCATCTCCGGGCAGCTTTCCTGTTTACCACAGCAGCAGCGTTTCGTTATGAGGCTCAGTTCTAATCAGACCCCGTATTTTGAACTTGCCAAGCAATACCACAGTTCACAAAAAGGTAGAAAAACATGTGCGAGTAATCACAACTGGAAATGAGAAGCAGCTCATAACTGTAATGCTGTGTGTGTGACAGCAGACTGGAAATGAGAAGCAGCTCATAACTGTAATGCTGTGTGTGACAGCAGACTGGAAATGAGAAGCAGCTCATAACTGTAATGCTGTGTGTGTGACAGCAGACTGGAAATGAGAAGCAGCTCATAACTGTAATGCTGTGTGTGTGACAGCAGACTGGAAATGAGAAGCAGCTCATAACTGTAATTCTGTGTGTGTGACAGCAGACTGGAAATGAGAAGCAGCTCATAACTGTAATGCTGTGTGTGTGACAGCAGACTGGAAATGAGAAGCAGCTCATAACTGTAATGCTGTGTGTGTGACAGCAGACTGGAAATGAGAAGCAGCTCATAACTGTAATTCTGTGTGTGTGACAGCAGACTGGAAATGAGAAGCAGCTCATAACTGTAATGCTGTGTGTGTGACAGCAGACTGGAAATGAGAAGCAGCTCATAACTGTAATTCTGTGTGTGTGACAGCAGACTGGAAATGAGAAGCAGCTCATAACTGTAATGCTGTGTGTGTGACAGCAGACTGGAAATGAGAAGCAGCTCATAACTGTAATGCTGTGTGTGTGACAGCAGACTGGAAATGAGAAGCAGCTCATAACTGTAATGCTGTGTGTGTGACAGCAGACTGAAAATGAGAAGCAGCTCATAACTGTAATGCTGTGTGTGTGACAGCAGACTGGAAATGAGAAGCAGCTCATAACTGTAATTCTGTGTGTGTGACAGCAGACTGGAAATGAGAAGCAGCTCATAACTGTAATGCTGTGTGTGTGACAGCAGACTGGAAATGAGAAGCAGCTCATAACTGTAATGCTGTGTGTGTGACAGCAGACTGGAAATGAGAAGCAGCTCATAACTGTAATTCTGTGTGTGTGACAGCAGACTGGAAATGAGAAGCAGCTCATAACTGTAATGCTGTGTGTGTGACAGCAGACTGGAAATGAGAAGCAGCTCATAACTGTAATGCTGTGTGTGTGACAGCAGACTGGAAATGAGAAGCAGCTCATAACTGTAATGCTGTGTGTGTGACAGCAGACTGGAAATGAGAAGCAGCTCATAACTGTAATACTGTGTGTGTGACAGCAGACTGGAAATGAGAAGCAGCTCATAACTGTAATGCTGTGTGTGTGACAGCAGACTGGAAATGAGAAGCAGCTCATAACTGTAATGCTGTGTGTGACAGAGACAGCTGCAAACTGCCTCCATATGCCGTGTTCTTATATGGGTAATGCATCTTTATTTGATTTTTGATTTTTTTCCTCAAGTTGAAGGTGGGAAATTTAGGCTGCGTGTTAAATTCGAGTGTGCTTTAATTATTTGGAATCCGGTCTATGGTAATTCCAATTACAAATACAATGACTGTTATTTGGCTCTTCATATTCATGCACATACACTAGGTACTGCAGGAGCGCTTGTGTTCAGACTGCACTGCACAGCTCTTGATCCGCCCCTCCTGCTCTGCACTGGAGTTGCCTGAACTGACCACCGTGTTACTGGATCCTCAGCTGATGACCTCGTTAGGACACAGAAACGCGTTGACCTGGGCCGGTCAGGGCCAGCCAGCACCAACCCGGCCCACGGTGGAAACGAGGCAATAGTGCTGCACATGGAACCGGTGCACAGCAGCAAGGACAGGCATGATAGTGCTGCACATGGAGCCGGTGCACAGCAGCAAGGACAGGCATGATAGTGCTGCACATGGAGCCGGTGCACAGCAGCAAGGACAGGCATGATAGTGCTGCACATGGAGCAGGTGCACAGCAGCAAGGACAGGCATGATAGTGCTGCACATGGAGCCGGTGCACAGCAGCAAGGACAGGCATGATAGTGCTGCACATGGAGCCGGTGCACAGCAGCAAGGACAGGCATGATAGTGCTGCACATGGAGCCGGTGCACAGCAGCAAGGACAGGCATGATAGTGCTGCACATGGAGCCGGTGCACAGCAGCAAGGACAGGCATGATAGTGCTGCACATGGAGCCGGTGCACAGCAGCAAGGACAGGCATGATAGTGCTGCACATGGAGCCGGTGCACAGCAGCAAGGACAGGCATGATAGTGCTGCACATGGAGCCGGTGCACAGCAGCAAGGACAGGCATGATAGTGCTGCACATGGAGCCGGTGCACAGCAGCAAGGACAGGCATGATAGTGCTGCACATGGAGCCGGTGCACAGCAGCAAGGACAGGCATGATAGTGCTGCACATGGAGCCGGTGCACAGCAGCAAGGACAGGCATGATAGTGCTGCACATGGAGCCGGTGCACAGCAGCAAGGACAGACATGCTGCTTCAGCTGCTCCAAGACATCAGAGTGGATCAGCAATGGCAAAACAAAGGGGCTGTGTGTTAAAGAATTGATGTGTTTATTTCCACAATGACTGTGGGGTCTTCCCCTGCAATGCACTGTATTTGTATTTTTTATAATTCATTCTTGTTATTATTAGTGATGATATTGTTCACATTACTTTGTACTTTTTCTGGGTTAAATGCCCAGACTCAGCCTGTCTCTTGTCTGTATTGTCACTTTACCTTTTAGGAGGTGCAGCTCCCCCTAGCGGGCTCATAAAGAACACAATTAATTTTATACAGTGTGCTGAATTACAGAGCTACTGTCAAATCTAATACTGTACATAATGTGAGACAGCAGGGAGGGGGTTAATTCCTCCCTAGAGGAAAACATGTGCGTAAGGCACATTTTGGTTTTGTTTTGTTAATTGTTTGATTGTTTTGTTTAATTGTTTTATTGTTGATCATTACCGGCACCTGGCTACTATTGAAAATTGGAGCCAGGTGCCCGGTTTAAAAGGAGAGCAGTCAGTCTGCTCTGGGCAGCTGCTGAAGAGGGTAGAAGCCCGACTGTGCTGGTGTGTGGGTACAGCCGTAATTTAAAAGGAAAAAAGGTAGAGTGAGTCCTTTTTTTGTGTATGTGATTTTGTTTGTTGTGTTTTGTTACAGGTAAACAGCTTAGCTGTCCTGTTGTTTAAGTTAGGTTCCTGTTTTGTTTTAGTTAGTGCTCAAAGAAGAGCTAGGTGTTTGTTTTGTTTATTTTGTTTTGTGTGTTTTCATTAAAAATAGCGCAACCGCGCTTTTAAAAAAATCCATTTGTGTGCTGGGTCCGTGTTTTTAAAGGGGCAACGAACCGAAAAGAGGTCGGATCTTTTACATATGGTGGCAGCGAGTGTGGGCGCCCCTGGAGACCCAAACATGGATTTTAAAGAGTTAATAGAGAGGCTTAATAAGAACACCGCTGCTCAGGAGGAGCAGACAAGGAAGATGGAGAGGCAGACACAAGAGCTGGGGTTGGCCCCGTGGATAATACCGGAGCGGGAGCCAACCGAACTGGAGCTGCTTCTACAAAAGTGGGAGCTGCCGTCCCGAGAGCCAGAGGGGTGGAGCTGCCGTCCCGAGAGCCAGAGGGGTGGAGCTGCCGTCCCGAGAGCCAGAGGGGATGGAGCTGCCATCCCGAGAGCCAGAGGGATGGAGCTGCCATCCCGAGAGCCAGAGGGGTGGAGCTGCCGCTTCCAGAACAACCAACCGTGCAAGTGAGCCCGGCGTTGCCGAGGGAGGTCCCCAGTCCCGTCATCGTGGACACCTGGCCGGAATGCCCAGACCTCCCTGCGCTGGACCTTGCTCCCAGGTCGCAGTACAGCCAGGCACAGTCGCTTGCCTGGTCCCTTACTCCACTCCCCTGGAATCCCAGACGTCGCTGCGCAAGAGGCAGACGTCGCTACGCAAGGGCAGAGGTCACTAGCGTTCCCCTGCTGATTGCTCCGCCCCTTGCCTAGTGCTGCGCTCCACCTGGAATTCCAGAGGTCGCTGCGCAGGTCCACAGGCGCACGCCTCTGCCTGTCAGTCCTGGCTCCCGGTCACCGGTCTGCGCTGTGGTCGCCCTGGACAAGCCGTCTGGGTCCCTCCTCGCCGTTCCTGGGTCCCTCCCTGGAAACGCCGGAGGACAACCCACCTCAAGCCCGCCCGTGGAAGAGGGCGAAAATTGACATTTGTGGACTTGAGGGTGGGTGGTCTTTAAGGGTGGAGGAGGTGGCCGTTGTATGGCCGATGTCTTGAAAAGACATGGGGATGTGTGAGACAGCAGGGAGGGGTTAATTCCTCCCTAGAGGAAAACATGTGCGTAAGGCACATTTTGTTTTGTTAATTGTTTGATTGTTTTGTTTAATTGTTTTATTGTTTTATTGTTGATCAGTACCGGCACCTGGCTACTATTGAAAATTGGAGCCAGGTGCCCGGTTTAAAAGGAGAGCAGTCAGTCTGCTCTGGGCAGCTGCTGAAGAGGGTAGAAGCCCGACTGTGCTGGTGTGTGGGTACAGCCGTAATTTAAAAGGAAAAAAAAAAGGTAGAGAGTCCTTTTTTGTGTGTGTGATTTGGTTTGTTTTGTTACAGGTAAACAGCTTAGCTGTCCTGTTAGTTTAGGTTCCTGTTTTGTTTTAGTTAGTGCTCAAAGAGAGCTAGGTGTTTGTTTTGTTTATTTTGTTTTGTGTTTTCATTAAAAATAGCGCAACCGCGCTTTCAAAAAAATCCATTTGTGTGTTGGGTCCGTGTTTTTAAAGGGGCAACGAACCGCGGAAGAGGGCGGATCTTTTACAATAAACAAAGGGTTACTTTATTTAATACAGCACTCCCCTTCCAACGACTAGGAAACATATTATGTAATTAACCATTAATGTCTATAACAATTATTGTTTGTTGCCTCAAACCCCAATACTTTGAGTTCAAATACATGTTGAAGGTGTGTCATTAATAATAATATATAACACCAGTAGAGTAAAGCAGTTTATTGATTACAGAATAGCTTACGAATACAGAAATAGTTCAGTAATGAACTTCAGTTAAAAAATGCAATCAATCAAAGAATTAAATCAATCAATAAGTAATCAACCATTACAAAATCCTCCAGTCTCTGGTAATGCAGCACTATTCCAGTTCCACTCCAGTCTATGGTAATGCAGCACTATTCCAGGTCCACTCCAGTCTATGGTAATGCAGCACTATTCCAGTTCCACTCCAGTCTATGGTAATGCAGCACTATTCCAGTTCCACTCCAGTCTATGGTAATGCAGCACTATTCCAGGTCCACTCCAGTCTATGGTAATGCAGCACTATTCCAGTTCCACTCCAGTCTATGGTAATGCAGCACTATTCCAGTTCCACTCCAGTCTATGGTAATGCAGCACTATTCCAGTTCCACTCCAGTGTGCTGCACACGGCTGGAGAGCTCAATCTCCTCTGCTGACTGCTCCTGATCCTGATCCGAGGTTTTCCTGAGACAGATGTCAGAGACACACAAGGAGGCTCAGAGTTTAACTGCAGCAATAACAAAAGCTTTAAAGGATGATGACACTTCCAGGCTTCAGAGCAATCAAGTCCCATTGAAATCACAGAGTGCATTTCAGGGTAAGGAGCAGCTGTGTATCCACTGTAAAGACACTGTGTGGAGGCAGCAGCTCTGTGACATTACTGACAAAGGGTTATTATTAATACTCTAGATTGAAGAATCAAAGAATAACGATTATGAGTCCAATATCTCAAAACAGAAGATCTTTATCATCCGGAAACCAGCAAAAAACCACATGAACCCAATATAGCATCTTAGGACACAGGTTTAAGAGAAGGGTACCGTTAGAGTTTGCAAGAGGGATTCTTAAAGAGCAAATCAGAAAGTTTCCATCTCCATTTTCAGTGCTGTGAAGGATGATGACAGGTAGAGATAGCGAGTGCTGCCCCCTGTCTGTACACATACTGGCTAATACTGACTTACCTTGACTTACCACCAGCGAGACACAGGGAACCTGGAAAAATATATACAGATTGATCAGTTTCTTTCTTATAATTGTGTTAACAAAAATAAATACAAACTTGCAAAATGTTTATTTTGTAAATTAGCTGTGCATATTTAATGAGGTTATAATGAGTCTCACCTTGGATCCTGCAGTATTGAAGGAGCAGCAGAGTGAACACAATGAAATGAATCAGAGTGAAGCTCACTCTGTAGCCAATAGCAACAGCGCTGTGCCAGGACGCTGGGGGAAGGAAGGTACAGTATGAGTGTGTGCTAGTGACTTCCATACACCTTGACTGAGCTGATAGGGATTCAAGAACATTAACCTACTCACACTCGCTCTATAGGAACAGCCTTCAGCCACTCTGTCACTCGAATGTCTGTCTGCTGTAACTGCATTTTATTTGAACCATCATTTAATAAGATACTCAGTCAGGGAAACAATGTGTTTTCATTTGATTGTTTGTCAAAAAGTTGGAAAATAATGATTTGTTTAAAATGTAATCAAACCCATGCATGAAGCTAAAACATTAGTGGGAAATATACACCATTGAATTTGCAAGGTATAAAAACAGTGTCTGTACTGTGCAGTATTTGATCTCAATCCATTGTGTTGCAATTGCTGGTAATTCAGTGGTCTGTTTAGCCTCTATCTCTTCACACAGGAATATAATTGGTTCACATTTACAAAGATATATATAAGTTTAGTGATTGCATTTAAAAAGTGGATTGTAATAAATCATTCAATCCGTTGTGTTGTAATTGCTGGTAATTCTGTGGTCTGTTTATTCGGTTTCTTCAGGGAATGGGAATATAATGGGATCACAATGTGACCTATTTTACTGTGAGACTTTCAAACAGACAGAGGCAGTGCTGGAGTATAGAGGCTCCTTAGAGAGACAGAGGCAGTGCTGGAGTATAGAGGCTCCTTAGAGAGACAGAGGCAGTGCTGGAGTATAGAGGCTCCTTAGAGAGAAAGAGGCAGTGCTGGAGTATAGAGGCTCCTTAGAGAGACAGAGGCAGTGCTGGTGTATAGAGGCTCCTTAGAGAGACAGAGGCAGCGCTGGAGTATAGAGGCTCCTTAGAGAGACAGAGGCAGCGCTGGAGTATAGAGGCTCCTTAGAGAGACAGAGGCAGCGCTGGAGTATAGAGGCTCCTTAGAGAGACAGAGGCAGTGCTGGAGTATAGAGGCTCCTTAGAGAGACAGAGGCAGTGCTGGAGTATAGAGGCTCCTTATCGTTTTGCCTGTAAAGGCAACACCAAATGTTTCAGTCAAGACAGGAACAAGCTATAAACACACCATTGAAACATCCCACAGCATCCTGCCCCCTCCCCTCCCTAGGTTCTAAACCCTTAGATATGTCTGCATTGATAATCTGCAAGTCATTCAAACACCGCTATGAAGCATAATGAGTTGAGTCCTCACTTACAACAGTGTTAGTCATGAGTTTAAGTCCCACTCTCAAATCATTAAATACATATTTGTTTCTTGGTACTG
The DNA here is from genome assembly GCA_030684275.1 of Acipenser oxyrinchus oxyrinchus. Lineage (NCBI taxonomy): Eukaryota > Metazoa > Chordata > Actinopteri > Acipenseriformes > Acipenseridae > Acipenser > Acipenser oxyrinchus. The sequence goes on along the minus strand of JAGXEW010001394.1, from coordinate 6,237 downwards.
GTATTGAAAAATGAGCAATGAGATTATTATTTTTAAAATGGACAACATTTACTGTAAATAGATATGCTTTGTCACAGTGTTCTATATAACATCACTGTTCTATATAACATCACACAGTGTGGGAGAGTGGTAAATGGGGAGTATATCAGTCTGCATTAGAAGGATCATTTTCCCATGATTTATGCCGGTGTTGATGTCTGGGGACTGTAATGGGGTGCAATTACGGTAGTGAACCACTAGAGGCCATCACCACATTAGAAAGATACTTACCTGTGTTAATTATATAATAAGATAAAATTAACAAACCACTGAGAACAAGTGTTTTATTTAATCATTGATAGTTGTTAATTAGCTGAATCGTTAAACCTCAAGGGAACAGAGGTCAACAAAGGAGTTAGGAGTTGCTACATATGCTGGAAAATCAATCAATCAATCAATCAATCAATCTGTGTGTACTTAAAGGGATTGTTTTGATAAATTGTGTGTGAAGCTGTCCCGTTCTAATATCCCGTACTAGGGAGGGAAGACATAGCAATGGCAGGATTTTGTTTTGTTTGTTCACTTTTCCTGGAATTGTTTAATAAAACTTTGCTTTGATTTATTTTCGAATCGTATTGTTCTTTTGTCATTTCCACACTGTCAGCCACGCTCCACAATCGCTACAAGTGCAAAACAGACAGGAATATTTACAGCAGCTGACAAACAGGTACACAAGAGAATCCGAAAGAAATGAGACTGATACTGAGATTAGGATAACGAGTGATCATAATGGAGGCCCGTCTTATAATTGCTAGCGGTTGCAAACTAGGGTGGCCACCTGGCTCCAGATTTACCGGACACTTTGAGACAGAACGGGATTTCAAACTTGTCCCTCAACTGAAAGCAATTAATGTGTAAATGAACCATTCCAGCTTTGCTAAAGTGAATAATGGTGCTTAATTACCACGTGCATCAAACAAGTGTATAATTAGAATAAGAATGAATACAATGCTGATGTATTTCTATTATTATTATGTATTTATATTTTGCAGCCACTTAGTCGCTATTTATTTTCTGTTCCTCGATATTCAAATCGCCAATAATATGCAAATACTCTCCCAAGCAAAGCATCCTCCCGTTTCTCATCTATTCATCCATAGCTAATCATTATAAATGTGATGGGAAGCAGCTGATCAGTGTGACTTGTTTGCTCAGCACAGCAATCCCGCCACAGGATTAATCTCAGCAAAGGTGTAGCTAATTTATACATCAATTACTTTCAGTTTAAGGGGAATTCTGAAAATCCGTTCTGTCTCAAAGCGTCCGGTAAATCTGGAGCCAGATGGTCACCCTATTACAAACAGGAGTTAGAAAATACATTTTTCTTATTTACAGCGGGGAACACTGAAGTCCATTAAGATCTCTTAAAGAGAAGACTGAACTCACCTCTCACAGTCAGTGACACAGAACCACTCCTTTTCTTCAGCCCCGTCCCTGCTGCCTCCACCTCACACTGGTATCTCCCTGTGTCTCTCAGCCCTGCTGCTGGGATTGAGTGCTGATCCTGTGATCCAGCTCCTCTCACAATCCCATTGTCTTTGCTATAGCGGTACTGCAGCTGTGTGCCCTGTTTATTTATGTGAGCCCCACACTGCAGAGTCACAGCCTCTCCCTCCCACACTGAGGCACCAGGTAGCACTGTCAGAGTGGGTGTGCTGAACAGCTCTAAGGAAACAGAGAGAGAAAGAGGCATTTAATGATAAACAGGAATTTGCTTTTTAAAATGAAATTAATTAAAATGCAGTAAATAATCAGCCAAATAACTGTAATTGTGCTTTTAAAACCACTTGTTATGATGTAGCTACTTTACATGTGCATGTGTATCCCAGAGGGACATGAATACCTTCCCAGTGTGTGCTTGTGAAAGGATAGAGGCAGACAGAGAGGGGGTACTCAGTGTCACTGATGAGGAGGCAGGAACAGTTCAGTGTAGATTGAGGAATCCTCTCAGTGTGTGAAGGTGACAGAAATGGAATGGAGGGGCAGACAGCACTGACACCGATGAGAAGGAAAGAAGGGTGGAGGAGCAGTGTAAATAGAGGAACTCTCTCAGTGTGTTTGTGGTACAAATGCAGGGAGAAAGAGAGGGGCAGGGCAGACAGCACTCAGGTAGGAAGGCAGTCGGGAGACAGAGAGCCCCGTCTGGAGTCTACAATAGAGGAGAGGATCAGAATGTTAGAATTCAGAGTGTTTGAAATGACTTACCTGATACTCTCAGTGTAAGAGCATCGCTTGTTTTAGAGTACGATGGGTTACCTCTCCTTTCACCTTTACAGGTATATTCCCCACTGTGGTCTCTAGTAGCAGAGCTAATTGTGTATCTGTCACCATCTATACTGCTGTAGTAATCCTGGGTTACTGGGGCATTCCTCCCAGCTTTGTACCATGTGAATCTCCAGTCAGTGTAACCCCCCTGAACCTGACATCTCAGTGTCACTCTCTCTGATTCGTACAGTACTGTGCAAAAGTTTTAGGCAGGTGTGAAAAAATGCTGTAAAGTAAGAATGCTTTCAAAAATAGACATGTTAATAGATTATATTTATCAATTAACTAAATGCAAAGTGAGTGAACAGAAGAAAAATCTAAATCAAATCCATATTTGGTGTGACCACCTTTTGCCTTCAAAACAGCATCAAGCATCAATTCTTCTAGGTACACTTGCACACAGTTTTTGAAGGAACTCGGCAGGTAGGTTGGCCCAAACATCTTGGAGAACTAACCACAGTTCTTCTGTGGATTTAGGCAGCCTCAGTTGCTTCTCTCTCTTCATGTAATCCCAGACAGACTCGATGATGTTGAGATCAGGGCTCTGTGGGGACATACCATCACTTCCAGGACTCCTTGTTCTTCTTTACGCTGAAGATAGTTCTTAATGACTTTCGCTGTATGTTTGGGGTCGTTGTCATGCTGCAAAATAAATTTGGGGCCAATCAGATGCCTCCCTGATGGTATTGCATGATGGATAAGTATCTGCCTGTACTTCTCAGCATTGAGGAGACCATTAATTCCGACCAAATCCCCAACTCCATTTGCAGAAATGCAGCCCCAAACTTGCAAGGAACCTCCACCATGCTTCACTGTTGCCTGCAGACACTCATTTGTGTACTGCTCTCAGCCCTTCGCGAACAAACTGCCTTCTGCTACAGCCAAATATTTCACATTTTGACTCATCAGTCCAGAGCACCTGCTGCCATTTTTCTGCACCCCAGTTCCTGTGTTTTCGTGCATAGTTGAGTCGCTTGGCCTTGTTTCCACGTCGGAGGTATGGGTTTTGGCGCAAGTCTTCCATGAAGGCCACTTCTGACCAGACTTCTCCGGACAGTAGATGGGTGTACCAGGGTCCCACTGTTTACTGCCAGTTCTGAGCTGATGGCACTGCTGGACATCTTCCAATTGTGAAGGGAAGTAAGCATGATGTGTCTTTCATCTGCTGCAGTAAGTTTCCTTGGCTGACCACTGCGCTCACGGTCCTCAACGCTGCCCGTTTCTTTGTGCTTCTTCAAAAGAGCTTGGACAGCACATCTGGAAACCCCTGTCTGCCTTGAAATTTCTGCCTGGGAGAGACCTTGCTGATGCAGTATAACTACCTTGTGTCTTATTGCTGTGCTCAGTCTTGCCATGGTGTATGACTTTGACAGTAAACTGTCTTCAGCAACCTCACCTTGTTAGCTGAGTTTGGCTGTTCCTCACCCAGTTTTATTCCTCCTACACAGCTGTTTCTGTTTCAGTTAATGATTGTGTTTCAACCTACATATTGAATTGATGATCATTAGCACCTGTTTGGTATAATTGTTTAATCATACACCTGACTATATGCCTACAAAATCCCTGACTTTGTGCAAGTGTACCTAGAAGAATTGATGCTGTTTTGAAGGCAAAGGGTGGTCACACCAAATATGGATTTGATTTAGATTTTTCTTCTGTTCACTCACTTTGCATTTAGTTAATTGATAAATATAATCTATTAACATGTCTATTTTTGAAAGCATTCTTACTTTACAGCATTTTTTCACACCTGCCTAAAACTTTTGCACAGTACTGTATATCTGTGTCCATGCAGGCTCCTGGGTCAGGACAGCCTGGGGTCGTTCTGTAGAGACAGAAGATAAGAGAAGATCAGACAGCACTCAGCCCTCCTCTCCCTCTCCTGTTTTTATCCTATATTGTTCCACAAGGAAATCAATCTATATCCCTACAATGTGATATTCTCTACAGCAATGCTAGATTGTGTCAATAGCAAGTTTAATGATAGTTGGATTAGTGGTTATTCAGATGTGAGACACCACTCGGTACCCCACGGCAGCCTTGCACCCCAGTCCTACATAACTGGTACAAACACAAGGAGCTTTGTACACAGACAGATTCTAATAGCTAAAACATGCATGTAATACAACTGAACAGACATGTGAATAGAACATAGAGAAAGCAAAGAGCAGAAGAAAAGATAAAGACACACAGGCTTAGCAGCATGGCTTGTATTCAGGTTATTATCTTCACTATCTTCAAGTATATTTAAATATCAGACTTTAGTATGAATTTATTATAATGCTGTCTTATACAAGCAAGAGTAATACAGCTTGTATTGCATTATTCACAGCTCTTCTAAATGTAATACAGTCTGTTTATTTTAATTTAGTGTTTTTGGATTAATGGTTTTGGAGGAAACTGTCAGCGACACAGAATCCAAGTTTCAATGTCTCAATTTATTAGCAGAGACAAGCGACTGCAGCACGACTGCCTTCTTATTCTTAAAGCAGATTTGCTTAAAAAAGTTATTTACAGTTTTCAAAAAACTTAGGTAAGTGAATAAATATTTTTTTTGTACAAACTCTAGCTGTGTAATAATCATTTGCAATAACACTGGAATCTTACTTGTGCAATGTCATGTGAGCTCTAGACATGAACAGAATAACATCCATCTCAGTGTTAAATTACACTTTGTAAACAGAATAACATCCATCTCAGTGTTAAATTACATTTTATAAATGGATTTCTGCTGTATGTATTTGGACCCTGTGCCACAGAAAGAAACATAAATAAAACAAATTCACCATTTTAATACAGACAGACAGACACCCATTTGGAGAAAATAGGGCTTGAGCATAACTCATGACAACTGTGACAGGCAGAGGACCTGCACACTGGGGAAGGCGGGATCAAGGGGTTCAATCATAACTCATGACAACTGTGACAGGCAGAGGCCCTGCACACTGGGGAAGGCGGGATCAAGGGGTTCAATCATAACTCATGACAACTGTGACAGGCAGAGACCCTGCACACTGGGGAAGGCGGGTTCAGGGGTTCAATCATAACTCATGACAACTGTGACAGGCAGAGGCCCTGCACACTGGGAAGGCGGGTTCAAGGGGTTCAATCATAACTCATGACAACTGTGACAGGCAGAGGCCCTGCACACTGGGGAAGGTGGGTTCAAGGGTTCAATCATAACTCATGACAACTGTGACAGGCAGAGGCCCTGCACACTGGGGAAGGCGGGTTCAGGGGTTCAAACATAACTCATGACAACTGTAACAGGCAGAGGCCCTGCACACTGGGAAGGTGGCTTCAAGGGGTTCCTGTTTTATTAATGTAATGAGGGACACCTGTCTGCAGGTAAGGCAGGTGTATATAAGCAGGTCAAAAGGTGGGTCTCTTGTCTATGTGAAGGCTAAGGCCTGGGGAGAGAGACCTGTGTGGGAATCTGAAGAGAAGGCACTGTGTTTAATGCTTGTAAAGTACAGGTGTTTTGTTGCTGGTAAACCGCTTAGCCGTCCAGTTGAGTAGTTAGGACTTGCAAAGTTTAATAAGCACTCTTTGGTGTGGCCTCTTTCTGCTTTATTACAGCTTCAACATTAATCAGAGTGTGAGAGTCACTCAGACCAAAAAGAGCTTTCATATCAGAAAACTTTGCTAGGACCCGTTACTTCAGCACCTGAGTTGTGTTGAGAACATTAACACAGCTGGAATAGACTCCAGTGTGAATGTATCTGTGAGACATTACAGACAGAGAAGGGGGTGAGGACTCTCTCTGTTAGAATGAACTTACCTCTCACTGACACCCGCACCTCTGCAGATACACCATCGTGAGAGGAGCCTCTCATCCTCCACCACACTCTGAGAATGGACCTACCTCTCACTGACACCTGCACCTCTGCAGATACAACATCGTGAGAGGAGCCTCTCATCCTCCACCACACT
>JAGXEW010001393.1:5000-12500 GCA_030684275.1 Acipenser oxyrinchus oxyrinchus | reverse complement strand
TTACCAGACCTCTCTGTGCTTTACAATGCTTCCCTATGCTTTACCAGACCTCTCTGTGCTTTACAATGCTTCCCTATGCTTTACCACACCGTGGTTTAAGCGTGGTGTATTTTTTAAAAATACCGTTGACAGACTTCAGACTGTGACAAAGCTGTGACCTTGCTGTGTATATACACTCAGGGGAGTGATCGTTACTGCAATGCAAGTCCGTGGTTTGTCATTTCAATTGCAGTTTAAATTGCTAATGTGTGTGTGTGTGTGTGTGTTTTTCTGGCACAGAACAGATTACCTTTAGGCTAAATATTCCCCCCCAAGCCCTGCAGTGTGTAAAGTGCCAGTCTGGTTTACTCATAACCACACAGCAAGCACAGAGAGGGGGGGTTGGGTTACCTCAGACAGGGCGTGCAGAGCCAGCAAATCCTCTCCTCTGGAAAACTACTGTGTGGCTCTGCGTCAATACAAACAGAGATCCACCCTAACCCAGCTATACACCGAGGCTCTATGGTACAGCTTGTAAAACATGCGGGCAAAAAGACACACTCCTGCGGGTTTAAAACATAGCTAGAAATTCATCAAAATAGATTTCGTTTTTTTAAAATTTTTTTTATTGCAATTCCAAGCCAGTTATAAAATGACTCAGTACAGCTGGAGGGGAGGAACAAACGTCACGCAGGCTCCCATTCACGAGCACAGCATATTAACATATATAACAACATATAAATACATATACACACACGACAAGAAACTAAAACAGTACATTTGAAAAAAATAGAATACAAGTAAATTAAAAGAAATGACATTTTATAAAATAATTTGATACATGTACTGGTTCCGGTTCTGTTACATAATCAACAGACGCACTGACGTCATCTACCGCAACTGCCGGGTGGGCGGGGGAATCCAGTTGTGGAGTGAAATATAGTTCACCAGCGTGTAAAAACTCACAAAAGGGATGTGTGAGAGTACAGCTCCATTTTTTAATGTATTTATTTATTTCAGAGCCAGCGCAGCACAATAACACACACACCGACTTTATTTCATTTTGAGTTCCTTTGAAGGGTTGTAAATGAAAACGTTAATATTTTACACAGCACGTTATACTTCGTTATAACCTATTTTAAGGCTGTTATAACCTAAGGCTGTTATTAATATTAGTTTATTTAGCAGACGCCTGCTTTATCCAAGGCGACTTACAGAGACTAGGGTGTGTGAACTATGCATCAGCTGCAGAGTCACTTACAACTACGTCTCACCCGAAAGACGGAGCACAAGGAGGTGAAGTGACTTGCTCAGGGTCACACAATGAGTCAGTGGCTGAGGTGGGATTTGAACCGGGGACCTCCTGGTTACAAGCCCTTTTCTTTAACCACTGGACCACACAGCCTCCTATATGAAGATAGTTTGTCATACACATCAATGTTAGAAAGATAAGTTAATGCCTTATGCCATTATTATTATTATTATTATTATTATTATTATTATTATTATTATTATTATTATTATTATTATTATTATTATTTATTTATTTATTTATTTTACAGAATGCAGAGTCTCGTTGTATCGCTGTTGCTAGTTGCCGAAGCGCTGGGCTCCCTGCTCCCGGAGATGGAGGCTGATTTCGGGATGCGAGTTTTCCGAGAGGCGCTCCGCTCTCCGACCTCGGAGAGGAACCTGGTGTTTTCCCCGTACGGAGTGTCCACCGTGATGGGCATGGTGCAGCTGGGAGCCGCGGGACAGACGTACGCGCAGGTCCGCGATGCTATGGGATACGCCGTCCGGGGTAATTTCAAATTGCTAATTCATAATTCTGAAGACGAACCGGGTTTTTTATTTTTATTTTAAAAAGTTTATAAAGATGTAGTGAGCTTGAGACTTTCTAACAGTTGTTAATAATCTTATCTCATATTATCAGAACGGGGATGGAAACAATACTCCGATTGGAAAGAGATTTGATCCAGTCCAGGTTTTACTCCTAGCTTGATCAGCCCCAGTGTGTCTAGCTAACAAGCTCAGGTGTGTCTGATTATTAAACTCCCAGTGAAACCAGGACTGGATCACACTGCTGTGCAACAGGAGTCTTATTCCCATCCCTGCTAATGACGAGTTTAAATAAATTTAGCTTTGAGAATCTATACCTCATTTTTTTTTCTACACTGTGGTTAATCGAGCTCGTAGTAAAACAGGGAACGGATCAGACCTCTGCAATGGGAGTCTCATGTTCCTCTCCCTCGTTTCCCGTCTCTCACAGATCGCGGGGTAGCGCAGACTCTGCGGAAGACCCACGCGTCGCTGTCCGGCGAGAGCGCCCTGCAGACGGCGAGCGCCGCCTTCGTGCACCGCAACCTGCGTCTGGAGAAACCGTTCCGCCGCGGTCTGGCCAAGGTCTTTCAACAGAGCCCCAAACAAGTCGATTTCAGGGACACGCCGACCGCCACAGCCGTGGTGAACCACTGGGTCTCAGACAACACCATGGGTAAAAGGACGCGGCATTATTATTATTATTATTATTATTATTATTATTATTATTATTATTATTAGATATGACAGTATAATACTTGCAGTGAGATAACTTTATTAATTCAAAACCAGGAAGACGCCCCCAATCATTAATGACTAGAATCGGTTCATAAAAACTACAGCTCCCAGCATGCCTGCACTGCTATTATAAGCCGTGAGGGATGATGGGAGCTGTAGTGCTATGCACCTAGCTTTCGAAGCCCTATAGGACCGCCACCAGCAATTGAAACAATCGGCAACTTGAATCAGTTTTAAAATAAACTACAGCTCCCAGCATGCCTCTACAGTTGTAATAACAGCGAGGCATGCTGGGGATGCAGTCCTGCCCTCACACTCTTTCCTTCTCTCTCTCCCCTGGCAGGTATGCTACCTCACTTCCTGTCCTCAGGCGCCCTGTCCTCTGAGACCCGCCTCCTGCTGCTCAACGCAATTCACTTCCAGGGCAAGTGGAAGGTGCCCTTTGACCCCAGGACACTCGCGGCGGCTGTTCCACTGCGCCAGCGGCAGCTCCGTGCTCGTACCCATGATGCAACAGACCGCTCGCTTCGAGTACGGTGAGTGTTGGGGTCAGGCAGGGGTCAGGCAGACTCAGTTCTGAAAGCCCGAGATCTCTTCTCCTTTACAAGCTAGTTCTGGCAATTCGTAGCAGCTGTTTTAGTTTATTTTAGTATAATATATAAAATTGTTTTTTAAATCAAGACTGTAATTATTATTATTATTATTATTATTATTATTATTATTATTATTATTATTATTATTATTTTGCCCTTTTAAATTTTTTTTGTTATGCAATTCTAAAACCAGCAATCATTTCTCTGGCTGTGATGTCACACTCTCTCTGGCTGTGATGTCACACTTTCTTTGGCTGAGATGATGTCACTCCCTCATTCTCTCTGTCTCTGACTCTGATGATGTCACTCCCTCTTGCAGGCGAGTTCATGACCCCGGATGGCGTGGACTATGACGTCATCGAGCTGCCGTACCAGGGGGACACGCTGAGCATGCTCCTGGTGTCCCCTTCGAAGGACGTCCCCCTGTCCGCTCTCACCCGGGGCTGGCGGGGCTCTGCTGAGGAGTGGAGGAGGGGCCTGAGGAGAGTCAGCCGACAACTAGTACTGCCCAGGTGAGGGGAGAGGGAGAGGAGGGAGAGAACTGCTCTGTGTGTGTGTATGAGAGAGAGAGAACTGTAGGGCAGGGTGCAGGGTGCAGGGGTGTGTGTAGGGTGCAGGGGTGTGCAGGGTGCAGGGTGCAGGGTGCAGGGGTGTGCAGGGTGCAGGGTGTGTGTAGGGTGCAGGGTGCAGGGTGCAGGGTGCAGGGGTGTGCAGGGTGCAGGGTGCAGGGGTGTGTGTAGGGTGCAGGGGTGTGCAGGGTGCAGGGTGCAGGGGTGTGTGTAGGATGCAGGGTGCAGGGTGCAGGGGTGTTAAAGCTGATCTCCGCTGTGTTTCTCCTCCCAGGTTCTCCATCGAGACAGAGAGTGAGCTCAACGGGGCGCTGGCGGGACTGGGCATGAGGGACATGTTCAACCAGCAGAGAGCTGACTTCACCAGAGTCACCAGTGAGTACCGTCCCACTGCTCCCAGTACAGCCCCTCAGTATAATACAGAACCATTACTGCATTGCCATTGTAGCTCCGCTGTCTATCTGTCTGCATTGCCAGTGAAGATCATTTGGGACGGGTATAGTTTGTGTGACGTGTGTGTCTCTCTCTCTCTCTCTGTCTCAGTGGAGGAGCCCCTGTTTGTGTCGAAGGTTCTTCAGAAGGTGAAGATCGAGGTGGATGAGGAAGGAACCAAGGGCTCTGCAGTGACAGGTGAGTTCAGCCGACCCTGACCCTGACCCTGACCCTGACCCTGACCCTGACCCTGACCCTGACTGTCTCTTCTATCAGTTAATATGTCTGGTTGACTCTGTCTCTCTTTTGAGTTCTGTTAGTATTAGTAAATGGTTGTGCTGGTGAATGTTGGCGTGTGGAGCTGACTCTGTCTGTCTCTCTGTCTGTCTGTCTCTCTGCAGCTGCGATCCTGTTCTCTCGCATGGCAGTTTTAGAGATCACTCTCGACAGACCCTTCCTGTTCCTGGTGCAGCACAAACCCACAGGTGACCTTATTATTATTATTATTATTATTATTATTATTATGTGTGTGTCTGTGCATGCGTGTGTGTGTGTCTGTGCGTGCGTGTGTGTCTGTGCATGCGTGTGTGTGCCAGTGTGTGTGTCTCTGTGTGTGTCAGTGTGTGTGTGCATGTGTGTGTGTGCGTGCGTGTGTGTGTGTGTCTCTGTGTGTGTCAGTGTGCGTGTCTCTGTGTGTGTGTGTGTGTCTCTGCGTGCGTGTGTGTGTCTCTCTCTGTGTGTGTGTGTCAGTGTGTGTGTGTCTCTGCGTGCGTGTGTGTGTCTCTCTCTGTGTGTGTGTGTCAGTGTGTGTGTGTCTCTGCGTGCGTGTGTGTGTCTCTGTGTGTGTGTGTGTGTCAGTGTGTGTGTGTCTCTGCGTGTGTGTGTGTCAGTGTGTGTGTGTCTCTGTGTGTGTGTGTGTCAGTGTGTGTGTGTCTGTGTGTGTGTGTCTCTGTGTGTGTGTGTGTCTCTCTGTGTGTCTGTGCATGTGTGTGTGTGTCTCTGTGTGTGTGTGTGTCAGTGTGTGTGTGTCTCCGTGCGTGTGTGTGTCTCTGCGTGCGTGCGTGTGTGTCTCTGTGTGTGTGTGTGTCTCTCTGTGTGTGTGTGTCAGTGTCTCTTGTAGTTTTTGAACCCGTGTCTGAACCCTGCTCTCTGTTCCAGGTGCTGTTTTGTTTCTGGGTCAAGTCATGGAGCCGGCTGGGAAGTGACCTGCAGCCACGAAACCAAAGAGTGAAAGCAGACCAAAAAAAATAAATAAATAATAATAATAATAATAATAATATATACCTGAACAATGTGTAGAGGAATTACAAAGAAATGCAATATATATATATATATATATATATTTTATTGAAGCAAATTAATTTTTTTTTAAAGGGTTGGGAGAGAAGAGTTTACAATTATTAATATTTGTATTATTATTATTATTATTATGAATAATATGTTGTAGGGGACCCTACAGAACCTGTCACTGTAGATCCTACAATGGCAATGCAATAATGCAACTGTTATAAAGGGGGCGAGGCTGCTAGAAAGGGACCACAGAGTGCTAACTATACCCTTCCCAGAGGATCTTCGGAGGCACTGCCACAGTTCTGTATTACACTGAGGGGCAGTGCTGGCACACATATAGGGCAGCTACAACGGGGTGAGGCTGGTAGAATGGGGACCGCAGAAAAACAGTTTGCAAAAACCCCACGCTGTGTTTTGGAGGATAACTGCAGCCTGGATTCAATCAAAAATGATGGCGCCGCCATACTGGAGAGCTTTAGAAAGCTCAGCTATGGCAGCGCCGTGCAGTCTGATTGAATCCGGAGCTCTGCTGCACTGAGAGAGAAGTCCTGCTGGAGCTGCTCATACACTGTGTTCTGCAGTGTCTGCATTCACACTGTGTCTCTATTCCAAGTTATTCCAACTTTGTGTCCAGATTTGTGTTGTTTTGTTTTATTTTTGATTTTTTCTTGCTGTGTGTGTGTGCGCGTGCGTGTGCGTGTGTGTGCAGTGTGTGCGTGTGTGCGTGTGTGTACGTGCGTGCATGTGCGTGTGTGTGTGCGTGCGTGGTTTATGTGATTGTTTGCGAGGTTGTTGTGTAGCTGTTAGATATTTTATCAGGGATTATTACAATGGAAAACTGTTGTGTTTTTGGCTTTGTGATTAAAAATGTATGAAAGATGATTTTGTCTTTTGGAGTCATTGATTTTGGTTAGTGTGTGTTTTAGTCTATTGATCAATTTATTTTCCTTTATTCCTCTATATTACATGTATCTCATTGTATTTCTTCTCAAACTAAACATGTCAGGTCGTTCATGTGCGTTCATGTACATATGTATGTTTAACCTAATAACAGCATCGCTGCAAACCACAGAGAACCCCCTCGGCACGTCATTTGCACATGGTGAAAACTGGTCCTGCAGTGGCCTCTTGTGGACAAACGGAGAATTGCACTCGATTGATTTCATGCGTTCATGAGCTAAAACACAGCGTATAAACTACATGCCTTTTAGAGTAGCCCATAGTGCCCTCTGCTGGTGAAGGGAGGCATAGCAGAAATAGACACAAACAAATGATGAAATACCATTTTAAAATTGCAAAACATGTCAAACTCTGCCTTTCTTTCTTTATTTTAAGGTCAGTATTTAAGGTCAATTTTATATATATATATATATATATATATATATATATATATATATATATATATATATATATATATATATATATATATATATATAGTTCAACGAGGCAGCTGCCCAGTGTCTTTTTAGCTGTTCTAAGACTTTACATCAGCCATGCCATGTCCTTGACTGGTGAAGTGCTGTACTATTGGTTCATTCATTTTCTTATTTCTTATTAATGAAAGGTGGTTCTGAATTCTTTTCTATAAAGTTGTTCCAGTCTCTCCAACATATTTTATTTCATCACACTTTTCACAGGCTATTCCATAAACAAAATTGCTATTTTTACAGCAGGTATTCGTTTTCAGTGGCTATGTGTTGTTCTTATGCTTAATTATATGTGGTCCAGTGGTTTAAAGAAAAGGGCTTGTAACCAGGAGGTCCCCGGTTCAAATCCCACCTCAGCCACTGACTCATTGTGTGACCCTGAGCAAGTCACTTAACTTAACCGGGTGTGACGTAGTTGTAAGTGACTCTGCAGCTGATGCATAGTTCACACACCCTAGTCTCTGTAAGTCGCCTTGGATAAAGGCGTCTGCTAAATAAACAGATAATATTATGCATGCATCTTTATATAAATACACTATTAAAAATAATATTAAAAAAAAAATGTCATAATGGCACAAATGATCATCCAAAGACGTCATCCTGAACTGCAATCTGTTTTTTTACTTGCTTAGCTAGATCTATTTTTGACTGGAC
>JAGXEW010001392.1:0-21089 GCA_030684275.1 Acipenser oxyrinchus oxyrinchus | reverse complement strand
TAACAAAAATATTAGAGTGTAATTAATTGTGATGTGAAAGCTATTAAATATTGCTTGTGGATAGTGTGAATTAGCTGATAATGCATTTGTTGCAACCATGTTTTTAAGCAAACATTGAGCAAATAATCAACTAAAAATTGATAACAAAGGTCATAATGCATCCCCTACGCAGAACGGCATCTTCTATCAGCCTTCTAGCAATTTAAGTCAAAGTCCTTTATAATGGCTGTGGTGGTGCCCTCATTTTGATTTAATTCAGGTCAGTCTCATCCATTATTTTCAACAGGGAGATGTAAGAAATAATATGCCTATGTCCACCTATGCAAATGAAAATCAGTGGGTACTAGTGTCAGATATTACAGCTGAAATTCTGCTGAATAATGTTACATTAACATATTGATTACTGTACATACCGTTATGAAGTTTTCCACATACTTAACAAAAAAACTGACAAAAATTAAAGAATTTGACATTTTGAAATCTAACATGAAATACTGCACTACTGTTATGGCTTCCGGTAGACTTTTGCAATATGATTTTGTAGTTTCTTTGTTAACATGATGTTAATTAAAATATCTAAATTATGTTCATATAGTTTTTTTTTTTTTTTTTTTAATTATGTCTCAATTCTAAAATTATAGCTAATGCAAAACATTTGGCCATAGCTGTATACAGTTTGCTATAAGACCCAATGTCTGTTTAAAAGGAGTTCAAAGGATGGGTGAAAACACTTTAAGGTAATAAATGTTAATGCGACCAAGGGTAATTAAGACAGATGCTAGTTTCAGATCCCTTATGTAAAAGCTCTACCCCGCAATGTTCCTAATATATCACCTAAAGTATGCAGACAAATGTAGCTGAGTGAAATAGCACCACCATTAAAAGGGTGAACTTTCGCCTCTAAAGTCTGGCAGTGGAATCCACAAACGAGGGGCCAGGTTATTTAGTGCTGCTCCTTGAATTATAACCATAGGCATACAGGGAAAAGTGTTGTATTGTGACAGTGGTTGCTTTCGTCAATTGCATTAATTTTGTCTGCAGTGTAACTCCTTCATCTGTACATCAGCATTGCAGTTGACAGTACGATGATTTTCATAAAGGATGATTAAACTGTTAGCTTTGCATTAGAAATGATAAGCAAACACATTTAGTGCTCCCCTTTATAAGGCGGCCCTTTATACTGCAGAACAGGTTATAAGGCTGTACGATCATGGCTCCCATTTGCCCCATAATGCCGTTACACTAACACTAGTATTCTCGTTATAAGGCGGAACACAAATAGTCTCTTAACTATGGCTCCCGACTACAGCGTTATAAAGGGGGAGCATTGTACTAAGCACCAATATACAGGGTTGTTTAAATGCAAATAATTTGTATGTACCTTCTTTTTTTTTTGGAAACAGTGTACTGTATGTGTTTGTCAGTTGTCATACAGTTGCACCAGTAGGTAAATTAGTTACTATTAAAACCCTTTATCCAAAACAAAGGGTGAAACTCTTTAGTAATAATTAATGATCCACTCCACATTAATTTAATCAGACTACCCAAAGGGCTCCCAGTTTTAAAGAAAATCTGAACTGAAACATTAGCTACACCTCATAAAAATTCACACGCTATCAAAATACATTTGCTTTTTTTGTAATATTCAGTTCTACTCAACTATCTCATAATAAAGACATTATGATAACCACTTACAACAGTTAACAATAGATTTTAAGTAATTTTTAAGCAAATGATTAAATTAGATGAAGAATGCCCAATGGGTAATGACTGTTTCACATGTGCTGCTGTTTTATCTTTTTATTTTAAAAATAGGTTTACAGGATTTGTACATCGAACAGTTTCTTGCTAAAGTGAATAATGTGTTCCTGGTAGACTACATATAGGCATACCAATGTGGGTTGTTTTGGCTTGATTGTGTTGTCAAAGCAACAATATAATTTGCTGCATGAGAGGACATGAAAACACAGAAAACATATACAGACCTTCCACTGAAAACAAAGCAACACAAACGGGTATACACAGGGATGTATTCCAAATGCTCATAAGTCATTTAGTTTGGAGTTCACGTGGACTATCCCCATGGTTACAATTCCTTATAAAAATAAAAGCAGTGGTTCAGGCAGTGAACTCATTTTTAACCTTAGATCAAATCACATAAACATCAATCATATTTTAGGCGTTTTCAATACCAGAACAAATCGTCAATCGGATGGCTAGATCGCCTCATCATGCTTTTGGCTTTGTCTAATGGGAAGGGCCACAATATACAGTATATATGATACACAATTGTCTCCGAAAAGTGTTAGGGTTAGCATCAGGGTTATATCGTGCAAACAGATTTACACATTAAGTGCATATTGTAACCATGCATAATAACATTGTAATTATGTGTAACTACACCTGCATTTATTAAGTAACTATTATGTAAATACACAGTAATTAGAGCACTTAATGTAAAGTGTTACTATATTTTCACTGGCAGAGAACAAATTATTTTAACAAATTTACCAACAGCTTAACCAAACTGGCAGTGTGCATCTTCATATGCCCAGTTGTCATCGTTTATACTGCATCACAATTAGGAGAAGAACCTAAGGAATTATTTATATGAACCACAGTCACAGACTCTATCCTCCATTTTACTCCCCTCCAAGCTCTTTGTCTCTAGGGTATTGTTTAGAGATATTCTTTATCGTTTCAGGTTCACTCACTGCCGGGAGGATGGGTTTGAATAATAAAAACACTGTAGTATCCTCTTACTGACTTCTCTAAACTCACCAAGCATTCCCCAGCTGCCTTCATATCCACCAGCAGATGTGGTAATTGCAGAGAGAGATGAATTTTCGTACAAAAACAACCCACACTCATCAGAAGCGTCTCTGTTGTAACTTGTTCTCGGATATGAGGCTACTTAGGCCACTCAGGCCTATTGTTTTCACTTATGTTATAAAGCAGGTCTCATTGTAACAATAGAACACTTCCCAAGACAGCATGATAATAAAGGTTAAGGGGAATGGGCTTATGTTTTGCTTTTATCACTTGAACAATCAGCAAAGGACAAATTAGTGCCAGCTGATATAAACTGTACCAGGGAATCTGTCTTGGCTGAGCAAGGGTTCTTGATCTTCATGGTAAACTCTTCAAGTTAAATGTGGATCCAGGTGGGAGCAGCCACTCAATGTATAGTTGCTACGGAGATGCATTCCCTCTTTCCTCGTGATTGCTGGAATAGTCATACTAAAGAGGAAACATTATACTGCATATACAGCATTTATTATTATTATTATTATTATTATTATTATTATTATTATTATTATTATTATTATTATTATTATTATTATAGTATTTTTCTTCTGTATCATTTTTGTTGATTAAAACTTATTAGCTCCTATATTAAATGTTTGAGTTGCTTATTCTAGTTTGGTGACTTTATTGGGTGCAGTTCGCCTAACTTACTAACAACATTGATTTTATTGTCTAAAATAATAATAAAAAATGTGCATTAATAAAATAATAAACCATTAGACTGTAGCATTCATTTACAAATACCAGTTCTTCAATTATTACATACTTCATTTGTGTTTCTTATAAACCCTTTGCTTCCCTTCCCTTAAAGAAAGTAAATGAAGGCTAATAGTATTATATACTGTACATATACATGTAATGATGCCATTTGTTTAAAACAAAGGTCAAACATTTGCGCTTGAAAAATAATGAATTTTACTGCACTGTACAGCTGTTCTTTTCCTGATGTTTTTTAATATGGCTCAGTGAAGTTGACATTAATGTAAATCAACAAGCAATCATAACCCACCATGGAAACCATATGATTAAAGTAAGTAAACCTGCATTTGAATAATGGCTGAAGAAACTCGTGCAGGTTTAAATTGGAATGTCATGGTTTTTTTCTCCCTCTGGGAAGATTCATTTCCCACGTCATTGTTCTGTGTTATCCGTGGAATTGTATAGCATTATCACACATCAGAGGAGCTCTGATATCAAATGGGTCGAACAGTAAAAATTGGATTGTTAAATGAAAATGAGCAGGGTGGGGTCTTTATGTTTAGACTTCCACTGCACGCTTCACAATCATAGGATTTAAAATAATGTCATCTTTCACAGGAACGTAGCCAGAAAACAAATCCTGTAATGTATATATTAGCTGTATATTCTTTTTTTTACTATATCATGAATTCATTGGTAATTATAATAATTCAGTTATTTTATATTCTTAGAGAAACAGACCATTGAAGTATAACAGTCTTCTAGGGTAAACACTTACTTGTCCAGCTTCGTCAAGAAGAGTCACTCACAGATACAGTGCATTCTCGAATTAAATAATTTATTTGCAAAGTGCAAAGTTACAAACATCCAAATAGGTTCAGGGTCTAGTCTGTTGCATGCCCATTATCTGCCAACTATACGGAGCTCCCATAAACATTTGGGGCACCTGTCATGTAAAGGGCAACTGCAGCAATAGCCATCCAATTAAGTATCTCCTAAAGTGGTAGCATAGCGATTATGAAGCCTGCAGTATTTTATCCAGAAACAAAAGCCACTGCGACGACTGTATTATTTTTGAGCACTTCCGATAAGATTGTTTAAAATGGCAGCCATTTAAAATAATGCAATTTATTCTGTATAGCTTGGGGACATACTATGACCTAAATGAAGCATGTCTTCTATTAGAGCCCTACAGAAACAAACTAATAGCCTGCAAAGAAAGCCATTTGTAATATGACTGTAATTCGCATGATTCATTAAACAGAAATGAAAAATAATAGAATATTCTTATGAAAATATTCCTTATGGAAATACATACTGAGTTCATTCATTTGAACTGTTTTCTTGACTAAGCACTTTGTTATGCTGATGTGCAGATTAGATAATGTCAGAAATATTTACTTGCTTGCTATGAATGCTATTCCTCTTGCTTACGCTTTTTAAAAGGATTATAGTTCACTGGCTATATGTTGCTTATTATTATTATAATTGCTTATTTATTTAGCAAACACCTTTATCCAAGGCGACTTACAGAGACTAGGGTGTGTGAACTATGCATCAGCTGCAGTCACTTACAATTACGTCTCACCCGAAAGACAGAGCACAAGGAGGTTAAGTGACTTGCTTAGGGTCACACAATGAATCAGTGGCTGAGGCGGGATTTGAACCAGGGACCTCCTGGTTACAAGCCCTTTTCTTTAACCACTGGACCACACAGCCTCTTATGTTCCTCTTTTTGCTTAGATCAAAACATTCCAGAAATTTTAAGATTGGTTTTAGAAATGTTTTGTTAAGGACTGTGTTTTTTAAAAGTCCATTTTGTTGAATTACAGTATATTGAGTTTGTAGTTTGTGAAACCTTGTTCAACTGGTTTAAGCTAAGCACTATCAAAGGACTGTTTAGGGCAAACATGGTATAGTGATTAGAAAACTCACCTTACACCTGTAGAACCCATTGCTAATGTTGACTTGACAATATGAAATGAGATCTGGAGCCTACTCCCAGTGGATCAATTTGTGTCATTTTTCAGAGATTAATATGTCTATTTCCATAATACATTTTAGAACATAAGACTAGAAAATGCAATTGAAAATGAAGTAAATGTCATCTCAGAACAAGAATAAATACCATATCTAGAATAATTTTGCAATTGAAGCCAAAGTTAAGATACTAAGCTCATCCAAGAAACAGATAGAGCCCTGGGGCTAAAGGGACGCTGGCAATGGACTAGCCTCAAAGGGCCAAACAGCCTCATCTCACTCCCAGCATTTCATACATTTTTACTTTCATATTGACACTATGAATTTTGTTCCCTGCACTCTGAAGTCAGTTCAAAGACATAATGCAAGGCCTTAGGGCATTTAGAAACATTGTTATTGAGCTGGAGTATGTTAATGATTTAGATTTATATTATAACTAATTTGTGGATTCATGATAAAAACCAATGCAGACAATTGCTAGATATTAATCAACATACAAATGTGGGCCCCCGTTGAGGTATGAGCTGTCTTATGTTTCTGTGAAGGGCCCTTTTGACCTAGTGTGCAGTTTACTATCTTTAGTTGTCAATGCTGTCAGCACACCATACTTCTGTCTTCTAAAAAATACACTGGACACCGATTGATGGTGCTTTATTTAAGTGGGTCAGGTATTGTGAAGGTTTGCTTTGAAATGCTATAAACATGTTTGGATCTGTCAGTGTTGTGCTATTCAACTGCAGTTCTTCAACCAGGATGTCAATAATTATATTAAAAAGGATTGGAAACAATCTATTGTATTAGACCTGATTGAATTTCTCTCATGGCACACTAGAGAGCATAATGTCTATTTACACAGTGGCACTGAAACCTTTACAGTTTTATACAAATAAATGCCCTGTTCTGGCAGCTTAATTATACATAGAAAAAATAATAGGAGTGATGTGAACATGGCAAACAAGCTAATTAAATATGCGAGAAATGTGTGGGGATGAAAGGATATTAGTGGGAAAGAGTTTGCAAGTGTACAGCATGCATGACAATCTCCATCAAAAACACCACAGTAATCTATATCTAAGACTATATAGTTTGAGTATACTGCAAACCACATATATAACACGCACCCTCTATATACAGAGAAGTTCTGTACAATTTGTAAAGAGGTGCAGATTATTCAGATAATTCCGGTACTTGAGGAGTACACAAAAATATGAGAAGTATGATTGAATGTCTTAAGGAAGTCTTATTTGGTCTAATTTCATATCTCCATCTCTGACTCATGTACAATTTCAGTCACAGAAACAGCTAATGGCAATGACTGGAGTTCTTAGCTAGTGACAGCTAGCTTTCTCAACATTAACGATCTCTGATGATCAGATTCACTTACGAGGTCACTTGCTACAGCAAGGGGCACAGCCAAGTCAATGGCTGTCATATGTAGTCAAGTAGCTCCTCTGCATTGCTGCTATGCTAATATTATCAGGACATCTCCAATGTTTTTCATGTTGTTGTAAGGCACTACGTTCTCAGCAGATAACAAGAAAATAGACTGCAAATGACAGCTTTAATATGCATCCAGTTTCCATGAGACGCCCATATCCCATATCCCCCTTTAAAAGTTTGTATTGGAATGCATGTAATGGAATTGTGTCGTTCCAAAGAATTATACATTAAAATAGACTTACATTCAGGGGTCAAGCTATGCCATTCTGAAAATATCCTGTTAAAAAAGTGTTTTTCATAGTTTTAAGCTGAAAATAAAATCTAAATACAATATGCATGGCAAATCATTTCACTTCAAGTTATTACAGTATATCAGCATAGTTCTATACCCTTATAAAGGTGTGGTATATAATTCCAAGTACAAACTTGATAAAGCATTTGCAATCATAGTAAAGATCAGGGAGGTATAGTATATTATGGGACCATTATTGCGTAGTAAATGTAAGCAAGGAAAAAATGTATCATGGTACACTGTTTTTCAGATTTCAAATGAGTCTACCCATTTCAGTCATGCTGTGTATGACATTAAGTAGAAAAATAATGATAAGCATAGACCTATTACCTAATAAATAAAGGGATAGATTCAAATCCTTTAGGCATTTCTGTATGAAGTGTCCGTCTAAAACACATCCATTGTTATTGAGATCATTTCTGAAAGATACCCTTTATTTTGCATATGCAGGCAATGTCACAATCTTTTTTTTCCCCCTCCAAGACGGTATTGACTCTTCTCAGACATAACATGTAACTAACCTGACAACTGACAGGAAAATTAGCCTCCGTCCCCAGATTGACAGTCTCCTAGAAAACCTAAAATGATTATGGTCATCACTTAAAGGTGCAGTACTTTAAAATCCTGCCCTTTAGTTGATTCAGTGCCATTTTTACTGCTCCTCTATAAGTTGACCTGACCATTTCAAGTGCATTTTCTTCACCTCTAAAGTACTGCTGTGTGGTTTATGGAAACTGCTGGACAGAGGAATGACACAGAGTTAATATTTCCTCTGAAATGGAGGATAGGGCATATCTGTGCATTGCAAATTCATAGAGGTTTAGACAAGAAGAATCTTAATGGAAATTAAACATTGAACTATGCAAATCGGCAGTAAAAAAGCTCATAAATTCTAAAAAACGTTTAACTTTGTTATTTACTTTACCTTTAATGTTGAGGTCTGAACCCCAGTTAGTTAAGCCCCTTGCACACCAATTATCATCCGTAAAAGTTTAGCTGGAGATTTAGAGAGACTTGTCATGAACTCGCACACGTACGTAGAGTGCTGACTGTCAGCTTCATTCCGTATGTACAGACATCAGAAAAGTGCAGAACAGCCTAAGATGGAACATATTTATGACAGCCCCCGTACCCAATGGTAGTATGATGGACCCTCAACTATAAGGAAAATAGGGAGTAGTGGAATCTGTCTGGAGAAATGGCCTTCTTTCATCCCAAGCTTTCAAGAAATATTTTCTTCATCATCATCATCATCATCATCATCATCACAGCATGTACCTTTCCACATGCTCTTCTTCTCTCATGCCAATGGAAAGACCAAAGAAGTATAGCAATATCTGTAGAATAAATATTTCCGTCTCATACATGGTTAAAGTACATTGCTGTTCAATAATAATAATAATAATAATAAGACTACCATGACTACTACTACTAATAATAATAATTAAAAAAAAACATGGGATGTTAATCAGAACATGGAAAACACTTCTGGTCAAAATGTTTTTTACATACTTTTTTTAACATTTCCATGTTTGAAGTTTTAGATACAATATCCAACTTCCTTCATATGTACATTATAATTTACATGAAATGTATTTAACCAAAATGTGATAATGTAAATACAGTGTCATTACATTATTAAATATAAATCTAGTTATGCTTCTGATTAACCATTTATCTGAATGTGGGCTAAACTGTTTTTCCAGATAAGACATGTTAATAAACAATAACAACGTGGAATGTTAAGTAAAATGCAAGATCATGCAATAATAAAATGCTCTTTAGTTTGAAAAGGATTAATCTGTTTTTAAAAGGAGATTTTTTTGGAGAACATCAATCATAGGAACAAATGCTTTTCTTCAAAACACATTGCTATTTTCCAGGAGTGCCTATAAATTAGACACCAATAATATCGGGAGCTTAATCCTAGCAGCCTCCCAGTCGGAATGTTATCTTGCAATTAATTTCTGATTGGCTCAAAGGTATTCACAAAAAAAAAAAAAACAGTTGTCTTATGCTTTGGTAGCCGTGGAAACCATTCCGCAGCCTTATGTTTTTAAAAGCCTTATTGCTAAAAGCTCAGGCCTAAACCTAGAAATGTTATTAAAACAATGCTGTCAGTCTCAGCCTGTTCCAGCACGAGGAAACTTGCTACCTATAAGGCTCAACATAGATACGTTATCTCTACATTTAATTTAAAAGCAGGTTGTTTGTGATTTAGCCACCTACTGCATAAAGGACCAATCCAATTAATATAAAGAAATCAGTGTTTTGCAATTCACAGGGACACAAGAGCTTAATTAAATTATAGTGTAATGTATATATTTTTTTGTATTTTACCTATCGTCTTCAGAAAATTAGTTGATAAGTATTAGAATGGCTACATTAAATGTTAGTGTTGCCTTTAAAACCAGGCAGCGCATTCTTACTGCAGTTTAGACTTAACTTAATATGACATGTATCCTACAGCAAAACAGATTTAAGCCTTTATAATCTGCTCCCTGGCTGTGGAATTTCAATATCCCATTTAGAATTAAGTATATTTACCACTAAAGAATGCCATTTACAAAACTGACAAAGCCAAAATTGAATTCCAGGATCTGTTGTAGCAATGACAGCTCTAGAGAATGAAATATCATAGCATAAATTGCAAGCGCTGCATTTTACATTCCCTTTGCTTTTACATGACTTTTAAGGCACACCAGTACAAAGCATGGATCTTTATACCCAACAGTCAATGTGGTTGTGCTGCCATGCAATAATAATATTATGCTCAGCAAAGATACAGGTTAATATGTGGAAATAAAAATTACATTTCATGTGTCATCAAACCAGAGCTTGATGAGCAGTTAGCTGCCACATAACGTTTCAAAGCACTTTTATACAAATAAGCAATATGATTTCTATACAACTAAACAATAAAACTAAAAGCATTGTATGCGCAACATGAGGTGGGACACTGTCTACATCAAAATATGTAGAAATAATATTTTTGTTATCTATCTCAACCCTGTCCACAGGAGTAAGAATCATCTGAATTGAGGAAATACCAGAAATAAGCCCACTGTTAATGGTTGGTTTTGCTCTGAAATGTTGCAGTATAAAATAATTCTTTAATTTTCAAAAATAGACGAGTCACAAAATATGCTGTACCAGCAGTAATACATTTTATTAAATCAGCCCACACTTTTCATTTCACTGGCTTTGAAACTGCAATCATCTCCTTACTAGGTGGCAAAGTAGCATCCAGGCTATTTATCAAAATGGCATGCACTTCAAAATGTCATTACAGTAAAGTTTTATTTTTGCATTGTGAAGTTTTTCCACTATAACTGCATGAACGACTCCTAATAGTCAACTTACAGACTCAGGTGTGAGATATTCACGCTGTGCAATCAGTTAATCGCAATTTTATCAGGGCTCTGATTGCAGGCACCTGGTTATTTCAATAATATACAGTACATAAACCAGGGCAGTTCCAAAAGTCAGGACTGGATGCAGGACTGGTGAGAGCTTTAACCATTTGTATTATCACATATTTTATCGAATTCTCGTCTTTTTCTCAAAAACCTCAGTTTGAATATGGTTGTCTCAGATCTTGGTTTCAGTGAACTCTAAAAGAAAGCTGTTGCAGTTTTCTTGTCATGCTAGTCATGCCTCAAGGTGTGTGTGCCAGTGCCGTCACAGTTCCCTGTGATCTGGAGTAAGCATTTAAACCATGCCACCCTATGCTGAGCTAATTGGCACCCTGTTTACTTTGCAGAAAGGTCAAATGAGGTCAGGCATGGTGCTGAGAATCTTAGGACACTGCTGCGGTCAACTTCAGTGCAATAGAAAGCTGTCTACAATTGTATTTGCAAGAAGATAGATTATTGTCTTTCAGGCTATCACAACAGCCAAATCTAAATACAAAAAAGTATCAAAGTAGCTAGATTTTCAACTAGAACTGGTGTATCAGAGCGATTAATTCACTACTTGCTAACTCAGTACTGTGCAGCAATTTTTTCGGTTGTGCTTTATTTAAATTGGACACTTTGTGAGATTCCTAAAAGCAACAAAACACTATATAACTACCATAATAATCACCTTGCAAACACACATAACATGCATGTAGGTGTATAATAATATATAATAGCAGTGTTGTATAAATAACTAATTTTATCATAGCATTCATGTGAACAGCCCTTCATTTGGGTTCCATTAAATTTCAAGAAGCATTCGGATAAACATAGCTGCTTAGCTCCAATCCAACCTTCCATCAGTGTTTCAAATGAAGTGATGATTTTCAGCAGTAGTAATTTGTACTCCTGGAAAATATTCCCAGTAAAATAGCAATGGTTTATTATCCAATGCAATGAAAAACATTCATGATCTTGCAGCACAAACTTAATTTGATTTTAAATTTGCTTCCCCTTGGAAACAGTAATATTAGAAGCTACAGTTCCAGCTGCTCAATACAGACAACCATATGTATGTCTGTATTCTAATGTGGGAAGTAAATATCCATAAGGAGTAGATTTTATATGGGTAGTTCCTTCTAAATCACCAGTCACTGAAAATGTGTCCTTTACCCATATCCAATATTGGTAATGTGAAGAGAGCAATAACATTGATATATATGTATTGCAGTTGCTTTATTTAAGATAACCTCAATACATATCCTGCTCTGTAGTTGATATTCAGAAATACAAGTTAAAAGTAAACTATTATGTTGTAAGCAGGGTATTGTTGCAGCTGACTGGACAACACCAGTGCAGTATACAAGCATTTTATTATTTTTAAAGAATTAGATCAGTTGATACATGCTGTCATGTGTTAAGGGTCCGGTAAAGCCATTTCTATCAGTATATTTTGCAAAGATAAAAAAACAGGCTAATATGCTAAGTATTATCTTAAAGGACAACTAAAAGATGGAAGCATTCCAGATGGCTGATCTGAATTATTTATTGTGCCAAAACATATGTAGATTAACCTAAATAATGTGTTCACACTAACTTCCTCTAGTCATGTCAAAAGCAACAACAACCATCTGCTTTAATTATCCTCCAGTTTTTGTTTTTTAATTTTGGATGGCTCATTTTACATAAATGTAACTATTTACAGGTTATCATACTATTCAGTTTTCTTGGAAAGTGTTTTCTTGGAACTGAAAGCTTCTAAGACAGTGAGGGCAAACCTTGTTAAAAGCAATCTTGTGTGAGATGACATGCAAATCATCGCACTCCATGTCAGTGTCCGCAGAGACATGAAATAGCATTATAAAGCACATTCATACAATACACGTTGAGGTGGCAAAACTGATCCTTGGTTATTTTTTTTTCCGGATTGACTTGACAGTCAATTAAATATGCATCCTCTAGTCTGCAATATTAGTAAATAGCTCATTGTCAAAAATACATTAAATACGCCTGGCAATCACAGTCATCTATCTCTCTCACTCTTTTCGGCAATATATAAAATATCACATGCATTATTAGTGTTAAATATTCCCTTTACCAGTGTTTGCCTAAAGGAATTTAGTTGCATTGGATATAAATCTCAAAGTACCAAGTAGATAAAACGTGAGATTTAAATATTGAAATATTTCCACATCTACTTAATGGGATAGCCTAACGATATTGTGCCATTATTCCATGTACATACACATTCCTGTAAAACATCTTATTGAACTGCATTCGACACAACAATCGTACATGTATACAAGATCTTAACTGTATGTAACATTTATCAATACGTGCATGATCTTGTTACTTCAGGTCTGCATGATACTGGGATTAATGGTTTATTTTAAGCGTTAGCAGTGTTTGGCTAATAAACCACAAACAAGATTGTTATCAGAGGCGGGTGTCTGACGACTTTTGATAAACTCTGACGGTTGTATCTCATGTTTCTCTTTAATCTGACTTCACACACATTTTAAAGCTTTTATGATCAAGTAACTGCTTAATTATGTCTAATTAATTCAGTCCAGGATGGGTGGTAAACAAAACTATCAAAGCAAATTCAACTTGCTAGACTTAAACGGCAGTCGGCTAAAATTTGCTTTGGAATAATGTTCTCAGCTAAGAGGATAACAGGGGTTTAGGTCGAAAGTGTCCCAACTGTTTTATTTACTAGTCTTCAAAGAAGGATTTAATGGGTCCCTAGACTCAGTTTAACTTTGATTTGAGCCATGCAAAATTCAACAGCTTCTTGGTTAATTAAATTCAGAACCTAGCTTGTTGAGTAAATACTATTTAGTTATTCTCTCTGGAGGTAAACAGGCAAACTCCTTCTCCAGTTCTTACACTCATCAGGTTTTTTATACATTTTATCCCACAAAATGGCAAAAATATGAAATACTGTATGTTAGATATTTGGATACTGTATCTTAGCTACATTTTGTCTAGTTGGAAAATGCGCCATTTTTTTGCAGCAACTGCTAAAAAAAAAAAACTCAGAAAATCACGCAATGGTTTCTGAGGCTGGTTGAACAGAATTTTACTTTCACCTTCAGGATTTAAGTTGAAGGGCTAATCTGTTTCTTTGAATTTAACTTCTTTTTTATCTTGGCAGTCATATAAGCAATTATTTTTAGATCTTGGCACATCGTTTGCAGCCTCACAGAGAAGAGAAAACAAATACAATCCGGAGTACCACTGGACTGGAAAATAACCCTACAGACAAATGACAAAGGGAAGTGTTAGATCACCATCTGTGGAGTTTAGTCTGCCAGGTATTGAACTCTCAAGTATGAGAACTAATTGGGACAGCAGAGGATCATCTAATATATAGATCATCCTACTTCATTTTGTTTGCAGAGGTTGAATGTCATTCTCTAGGAAGTTTCTGGTCACACATTTCAAACTTATTATTAAACTTCATATTTACGGCTGTGAAAGAACAGAAACTCACATATTTATATAACTGTGATGAGCATACAGTAGTGGCTTTACAGGTTGCCAAGAGAACTATTTTATATGTATAAAAGTTACCATGGGTGATTTAATGAAGTTAATTAAACTAGCAACATTGAGTCTTATACAATCTGAATTCTGGCCAGGCTAAAATTGACCACTATATTAATTCCATTGATGTTTCCAATCACCATTTACTAGAATTACTAATGCAATGAAAATATAGATAAAAGAAGTTCAAAGCATTTAGATCTGCTACTGTTAAGATGAAAATGTTTCATCTAACGCCCTCTTCAGTGTAATTTACAAGGTTCGAATCCTGCAAACAGAGTACAAAATGAAATGAGACTGGCTGTTAAATGCATTTCTCTGACACTTGTAGAATGGTTGGTGCTCTTTTCACTGATTGATGTTGTTCAGACCAGATCGGATACTGATCATCAAATACAACAACTGTGAAGCATGAGCATTTATACAGTATCTCATTAAGCAAAGCACTGTGCAAAAAAAATAAAATAATAAAAATATATTAATATATCGTATACAAAGCATTTGCAGTAATTTAAAATGGAATGTAAATCAAATGCCATGTTAACAATGGGAGTTAATAGAACTTAAACATGTTTGTCTTTATAAGTTAAATGTGTTTTTGATATTTAGCATTTAGGATTGAATTTTCTTTATTTATTGTGATTGACCTGAAAACATACTTTAATAAGCATATGTATTATGTGACATTTTTACACATGCATGAATAATGTATTTACACAGAGTTAATTTCATTTGATCATCAGCCTTCAAGAGAATCTACACTTGGTCCAATTTTTTTTTAATATTAATTGTGTCCTTTAAATCCCCCTTGGGAATGGTTTAATGGATGACGTCCAGCTGGATTATTATTTTATATTTCATTCAAGTTATTACTAATTGTAGGCAATAGAAATGAAATATGTTTTACCAGACATTTATAACAGTTAAAATATAGTTAATGGAAAGTACCCATGTCAAGGACTTTGCTCTACTTCAAGTTCAATGGAACACTGTGATGAATTTAATGGGGTTTTGGTCTGTGATTCAGCCTCCCGGCAGTAGAGGGCGCTGAGCTCTAACTAAGATGTCCTTTACCTAGATCACGTGACGGTGATGCAAGTTACCTTACGGGGGTCGCGCCATCTTGGTGAAGGATGAGCAAGGTGAGTACACAGATTCCAGTCACTCTAGTCATGTGAGATTAAAAATACTTGTCCTAACGGGATTGGTGTTCCACTGACTACTGGGGCGGGGCTCTGAGTATAAAAGGGGCAGGTTTGCCTTTGTCAAGGTTAGTTCGTGAAACATGAGGTGGAGGCGTGTGGGAGGAAGGTAAAAATCTGTGTGTAATTACAAGTGTTTGTATGTCCCAGAATAACCCTGGGGGAGTTTAAAAGAGATAAAAAAACTGGTAAACTTGTTTCCTGGAGGAGGACCTTCATACAGATTCCTTCCGGATCATAATACCTCTTCATTGATTTACTTCCAAATCACGCCTGCTG
The DNA here is from genome assembly GCA_030684275.1 of Acipenser oxyrinchus oxyrinchus. Lineage (NCBI taxonomy): Eukaryota > Metazoa > Chordata > Actinopteri > Acipenseriformes > Acipenseridae > Acipenser > Acipenser oxyrinchus. The sequence continues at coordinate 5,442 of JAGXEW010001392.1, read as the reverse complement.
GACTGTTTATTCACTTTGCTTCCACACCACTACAAGGCATCCTGTCACAAACACTATCAGGGCATCTTGCAGTTGTATAGGATCTAAAGACCTCACAATATCTGACCCAAGAATGTAACGGAAGTCACAAAGGTGTATTTACTCAATTGATTTTAATATCAATAATTACAAGAGTAGGGACAAGGGTCAGATTCCCAGTGTCGTGGCTCACTTAGTAAAAGCACTGCCATTGGAGCGAGGGGAGAGTCATGTGAGTGTGGTTGGCTGGGAACCCAAAGAGAGCGCTGTATTGGAGGTTGAGCTCTGGTTGAGAAAGGGAGGACAATTGTTTGGGAGACCCCAACCAGCCAGTCCATTGCCCAGGTAGAGACTTCACAGGCTGAACTCTTGCCCCCAGAGTTCAGTAGTTTAGTAACGTTCATTGAAAAGAGGGGATGGTTTGACAGAAGGTTCTGACGATCTTCAGTCCTCCTGATCAGTAAGTGGGTTGCAGGGGATTGTGTAGAAAAGCTTGGGAGAGTTGAATTAAATTTTCCATAGTGGTATACCATTCAAAAAATGATCAAGATGTATAGCGAGCTGTTCTTGTTTTTTTTTGGAAAGCTTCCAGTAAATACACTGTTAGTCAAGTGAATGTTGAAAAACTAAATCGTGAAAAAAAGCTATACTTGTCACCTCAGGGTTTTCTGAGCCTTTGCCAACTGATGCTGTTTTCAAAGGACCCAGGAAGCTGGATTGTTCAAAACAAATGGCTCCATGCATAATCAGCAGATGCGCCAAGAGACCCAAACGAATCCAACATGTTATATACGATAGTAGCTATTAATATGTTATTGGATTGATATTCACACCCCACCTCTGATTGTCCATTTACTCAGTACATTTAATATAAAATCTAAAGGTTCCTTTTTCAAATTTGTATTGAAATGTACTATTTTGGGGATTGGGTATGCAACAGCAGATTTCAGCACCTGTAGACAACCTCACATCTAGGGTATTCAGATAATGACCTTTTTTATCCTGTTTCTGTATTCCAGACCGCACCACAGCTGATACTGGTGTTTCCTACATTATAAAAAGAGGCCCTTTGGGTCACATAAGACATGATATAACAGGAAAACAAAATCTAAATGCATCGCTATTTTTTTTGAAGGCCAGGACTTGTAGGGTGTTTGCAACAAATTCCAAAACGCAGAGGTAATTCTTCTTTCTTCTGTGCCTGGGTGATTTGTTCTGGCATCTCTGAATGCTTCCCTTAATGAGCCTGAAAGGATAACCATTCATTTGGAGAAAGGCCCTTGATGTGTTGCAGTTCAAATGTTAATCTCTTGGGCTACTTTGGCAAATTGATAGTACTCTATTGAGGGCCTGTTCTCTTTTAGCTTCCACACTCCACAAAGCCAGTCAGTGTTTTTTAAAGATTGATGGACTATGGAAAGAAAGCTTGCGCCTTCTTTGCATCCTACTGATCCGTCTTTTTCATAAAAACGTTCTTCTCTGATAAGGCAATTAATATCCCGGCAGAGTTTTGTATCATCTGTAAGCAGGGGATCTTTCAGGGAGAGAGTCTGCTTTTGTTTGAATATTTGAGAACAACAGTCGCTTGTTGAGGCTCACCAAACGATCTGAGTAAAACTAAAGCGTTAGTCCAGCAGACAAATGTTTTAATAATAACTTTGAAGACATCGCTTTGTAAAAACGTTTGTCTATCAATCTACGGTTCCTTAGTTTTCATCTGATTTTGTGATTGAGTGTTTGAAGTTATGGATCGTATCGGTCAATTTAGAAACCTCTTGCATGTGATATGAATGTATCTTTGATCGCTATGTTCTTATTTTACTATATACCACGGCTGACTTTTTTTTTTGCTGAGGATATCATTTGTTGTTATCTGCTAGTGGTGCAAACAATAGCAAACAAATAGCAATTTTGCAGCCCCATTGACAGCTATGGCTTTAAGTTTTGCATCACCTAGAATTTTAGGATTGAGACACAATAAAAAAATAATTTAAAAAAAAAACTATATGAACATAATTTTTTTATTTTATTTTGCACCATGTAATCAAATAAACTACAAAATTAAATTGCAAAAGTCTACCATACTAGTAGGACAGTAGTAGTTCATGTTAGGTTTCGAAATGTCACATTTTTAATTGTTTGTCAATTTTTTTGCTAGGTATATGGGAAATCTACAAAGCGGTATGTAATTAAATATTTTAACGTAACATTATTCAGCAGATTTAATTTGACTTTATGAAGCATTATTCAGCAGGTTTAATTAGACTTTATGAAGCATTATTCAGCAGGTTTAATTCGACTTTATGAAGCATTATTCAGCAGGTTTAATTTGACTTTATGAAGCTGTAGTTCAATTTAGTTTTGAAGTTGGAATTACTAACACTTTAAACAGCAGCCTCTTGCCAGGGTAACGTCTAAAATGATCTGAAGCTGTTCCTCTCTCCATAGGCAGCTGATAAATTGTTGTTTGAAAGACTTCCTACTGCTATGGCTAATGATTACTCTGCAAATGACATTTATAAACTATGGGGTTCAAATGAGACACCACAGTGTCAGAAAGATAAAGGATAAAAATAGGAAAACACATAAAATGCAACAGAAAACATAAAACACTATTTTACTTATTTTATATATTAATCTTGCTTTAGACAGAAGTCATTTCTCAATGTCACACAAACTGCAATACAAGAAAACAAAACTATGAAACTACAGCCCCAAAGAACTCTTTGCATCTTTCAAAATTTCACATTGTTTATCTTTACTGGAATGAACTGAACCTCTTGGTCGATTAGTTTGATTTTAAACCCCAGAAAGTATATTTTGAGACAACGCTCATGCAATAAAGCATGTAACCCCTTGGCATGTTTATGTTACTGTGTACTGTAAACCTGATCTCTTCCTACCAACGTGCTTATTCAACTCTTATGCGATCTTGCACTCATCGATTGCTTTTTGAGATTCACTAAAAAGTATACCATATAAAGGAGATTAACAGTTTAGTCAGAAACATCACATGACATTGTTCTACATTATTACACCCCTTCCCATGGGACTAATCTGTTTGTTTTTAACATATTCAAGTTTTCATTTTTGTGTCAGAGGTGGAATAGAATCAGAGACACGTTTATTTGATTAATGTGGCACTCTCACATATTGTGTGATGAAAGTTTTATGTGTGCACGTCTTTACCTTACTAACCACACTGTCGCACAGTTCTCGCTCTCAAACTGTATATTATAGTATATAATAGTATATATTATAGTATAAAAGTTATACTATTAATATGTCACGTACATTAAAATGTTTGTAATGATACTCTGTTAAATTTTCACACTATGTTCAATATACAAACATTACATTATATAATATTTATTATATTGATTAAAAATGTGCAGAGTAAAACAGTTCTGGCCCGCCTACTCCTAACTTTTTCCAATCTGGCCCCTTAAAAAACAGTTGAATAGCCCTGTTGTACACTATACACTCTAGCTAGCAAAGATATTCTATGTTTGAGGTTTACCACAAACCTCTACAGATGACAGTATGAAAAATCAATGCCATTATCGTTTGTACTATACATACATGTTGTCAGATAGGCCATAGATATGAACAGTTATAGATTATTGTGGTAGGGTGGTGTTGTGGTCAAAGCTAGCTCGTTGCAGGAATAACAGATGCAGAGGCAGAAGACTGCAGTTCAATGCAGCAGCATACTTTGATTTAAACAGCAAAACAAAAGATACAAATGTACCCATGCAGAGCTATCACATTTCAGAGACAGGGAGCACAACCTGCTGCTCCCAGTCCTTTCCCTAAACTAAGCAGGGAGCTTTATACAGATGGCCATCCCCAAATTGGCAACCAATGAACAAATTAGGGGAAAGACCACATTGCACACCTGTATTTGCAAGGATGGGATTTTAACCCCACCCCTGCCAAACTTGAATTCAAATAAACAGATCTTTATTTACAAACACACACACACACAATCTCACTATATTTAAAAAAAAAAAAAAAAAAGACCTGTGCAGGGACCCTGCCCTGCCTCTATTATCAATAGGAATAACACATATTTATTTGCTAATACATGTTATAAGAATGTCATATATTATTACATTATTCCTATATGTAACCACTTATAATGAATCCCTAAAATAAAGAGTTATATTATTTATTGTTTATGATGTAAGGGGGTGGGGCTGTCCAACACATGTGATTCTATCACTTGCCTACACTGACCCTAAAAATGCAGAAACCTACCTGGACAATCTACTTCCACGACTGTGATGAAATGTCACTTCAATGAAAAAGTATCCAGCACTTAACATACTTGATATCTAATCATTCTGAAACAAGGCCAACGCATCATTGATCGTTGTAATCATCCCTGCCTCACACAAGCTCATCTTTCTTACTGTCTTCATGTAAGTTTGAAAGGCTTCTGTGAAGAGATTATTTTTCTATTTTTTTATAGAACCAGCCACAAGATGCATACATATAGTACAGTATACATTTTTTTTTTTCCGCACAATAATAAATAAAAATAGGCTGTGATTGTAATTATGACCTTAACAACTAACATACTTAACAATCCTTTGTGTGGGAGTGCATGATGCAATACGTTATTACCAGGGTGATGCATCAACACTGAATGTTGACAGCCCATTATTACCAGAGAAAGCTTTATACAGACACCTACCGACATCAAAATGATTTCTGTTCAATTAAACAAGGTTGCTAACAAATGCACGGTTGCAATTTAATAGCCTGTTTTGTCTATCTGGTGTTTTTATTAGTGATCTTCGAAACACGGGGTTCAAAGGGCGGAAGGAATCTTAACACATACTAATTACATTATTGTTTGGACTCATTTAGACTCTAAGCTTTTTATGAACAAAGTCAAATTCTGTGTTAAATTCTTAATGCAGTACACATTTTTGTTTTGCTTAGGATAGGTCTATGTTCAAGTTAGAGGTGTGAATTTTTCTATTACTGATGCCAAATATGCCAAATATATATATATATATATATATATATATATATATATATATATATATATATATATATATATATACGTGATTTTGATCACATCATGAACGTCTTGACTCACTCCTTTCCCCTGTATTACTGTCCGTCATCTGTACATTTACATGAGAAGTGATATTTGAATTATTTGTAGGAACTGATTAGTTTCATGGTAAAAAAGTTTAAAAGAAAAAAAACTTTAGATGCATGTTAGTTGTAGCAGCATTTCCGTTTAATAGGAATCATGCTGGTAAATGCTTTGTGAATACGACTTTGTTGAAGTTCAGTGGCACCTGGTAAACCTTGATAATGAGGCTTTCTGCATAAAGAACAAAATAGTGATAAAAATGTCCCTATTTAAAAATAAAATAAAGCCACTATTTGAACTAAATACAGGCT
>JAGXEW010001391.1:0-21104 GCA_030684275.1 Acipenser oxyrinchus oxyrinchus | reverse complement strand
TGCTATCTTACTGTACTAACACATGCCAGTCGCATCCTGGCTTTAACGTATCTCATCATTACAAAAAAAAAAAAATTTCAAAAGAGATTTGTTTAAACCTTATTCAAACTATTAGCATAAGAAGATATGGCCAGTTGATAATTTTGGCTCGAACTGTAGACGGTCGGGTAGGTTTTGTTTTCGCTGTTTCTATGTGTGAACTGACTAATATGTGAGACTTGCAGTGTGTTAATTTGCCTTTGGACAGTTTATCTGCATGTTGTATAGGCAAACCTAACTGGCAATATGGTATTTATTACAGTAAGGTAAAAGTGCCTTTAAACAAAGTTAACTGTGTTACAGTACATGTAAGCAGATATATTATGATCGCAGATTAAAAGCACTTTTATAAGACATTAGTGAGACCAGACCATCATATAAAATGTACATTGTAATAATAATAGTAACATCGCTTTAATTTACAGGGTTTTAATGTGAAACAGCTAAATAGGCTTTTAAATCGTCCAAGTCTTTATTTTCTCATTAAATGCAGATTTCATTCAACTTTATGAAGCAACATTAGTTCATTCTATAGGGTGATGCAAACCTTTTGGCCGTAGCTGTATAAATAGTAAACACACATATGCGTTGGTGGGCGTAATAGGATATAATTGACTTTAAAATGATTGAGCTACCTCTCTCGGTAGATGGAATGCTAGGAAAAATATGTAAAGCTAAGTAGTCTACTAGCTTTCTGTGCACGGGAGTGATGAATATACTGTAGGAATGAAAAACAGTGTTGCTTTTTTTACCTGCAAATTTTGCCAACTTCAGAATCTTAATCAGTTAATACGCATTCATGTTTCTAGCAGTTGGACTCGATACCTGCTACAAATCACATCATCAGAGTAATACAGAGCAAGTCGCAGCTCAAATCTGCAGGATCTTCTCACTCTTCTGGATCATGTTCCAGGATATCTCCCTCCTCTGGATGTACAGCCCACACAAGCACACCAAGCCTGGCATTTTCTTACAGCAACAGGCTACAAACGTGATTTATGTTTTGCAACCAGTAAGTAGCCCATCCTGTTCAGATGAGTTAACAATGCAATTTAATGTATTTGTTACAAATAACAAAATACTTAAATTACGTAATTATTGGATTATTAAACACATATTTTTTTTACTATTATTATTACTATTGGCTTGTATAGATGTTCCTAAATGCAGATATTATGCTAGGAAATGATACTGTTAAGATGCATCTCATTCTCCGCCTGGTCTGAGGCACGTGCTAATTATGATGCTGGTAAGGGTCAATTAATGGCACAATACAGATTTATGAATCTGACGAATTATATGCTAATGAGAAGTTTGGTCTCTGAGGGCACATTATTCTAACATCACAATGAGTGATATGTTTTTTTTTTGTTAGTTTTTTTTTTTTTTTTTTTTAAGGTAAATGGCGTTTATGCATCACCTGAGGAAATACTGTCATGTTAAACACTATTTATCTTGCTCTTAATTGTATTATTACTTGTACTGTGATACTTGAAATGTATTTGCTTACGATTGTAAGTCGCCCTGGATAGGGGCGTCTGCTAAGAAATAAATAATAATAATATTACTGGCACGTAAAGGATACGCTAAGTTTTACTCCTTGGACCTGAGAATCCTTAGAAAGCTCTGCCCCTGTAAGATACCAGGAGTCTCACTGAAATGGGCAGTCTATAACCTGCACACTGAAAACAATGACTCTGATTTATCTAACAATACACTATCAGCAGGTGTGGTCTAATGGCCCCCAGGCCTGGGAGCTCAACTGCCTTCTGTTCAGGACTGATGCACAGGAGGGGCTGGAAAATGTCTGGGACTACAAACTTCTCCAGGTTTTAAATAATCATGGGATTATAAATAGATATGTAAAGCAGCCACTGCAGATCGCCAATGCACCATTAAACCAGTCTGTAAAACATAATCTCTTTCCAAAATCAAACTTCCGTCTTCAGTCAGTCAATAATCTGCAACTGGATGTTACACACATATGAATGTATGGTTCTCATTTATTAATGTCTTTTCCATATATTCCCTGTTAGTATAACCAATTGCTTTTAACTCAGATAGAAATGTGCCATGTAAACATGGTGGTGAAAACCTGAGGATCACCTGTTCACAACATAATATGAATGGTTTCCGTTTTTTGCAAATTATTTATTTAGGCACCTCTGAGGTGATCTGGCGATTCTGAATGAAAAGGACAAAGCAAGCAGGTGGATGAAAACCAAATAAAAATATATTGACTGGTGTACACTACACCCGCTCGCTATGCACTCCCGTCTCCTCCCTTGGCTTCTCCTACCACCTTTATGTGGATAAGGACCTGAACTTCCTCTCCTTTCTCTCCTTTGACTCCCACACATCAGAATGCCTCTCAGCTATCTCAACGTGGACGCATTCACACCACCTCAAACTCAACCTCTCTAAATCTGACCTCTACTGTCCTTCTGCTTCCTCTCCCTCCTCTCCATCTCAGTATCCCTTGACTCTATTACTCTCTCTCCATCTGCTAAAAACCTAGGTGTTATTCTTGACCTAGCCCTCTCCTTCTCTCAACACATCTCTTCCCTGACACGCACTTGTCGCTTCTTTCTTAGCAACAATCCATCCTTTTCTCACTACTTATTCCACCTAACTCCTGGTCCAAACTCTTGTACTCTCCAGACTGGACTACTGTAACTCTCTTCTTGCTGGTCTCCCTGCTTTGGATATCCGCCCCTTCAGCTCGTCTTGTTTTCTCCCAGCCTCGCTACTTTCATGCTACCCTCTGCTTCACACCCTCCACTGGCTACCTATCTCTGCTTCCATTCAATTCAACACCCTTGTTCTTGCCTACCGCTCTCTTCACCACTCTGCCCCTCCTATCTCCAATCCCTTGTGTCTCCCTACACCCCTCTCGCCCTCTTACCTTCTCCACTCTACAGGCCAAATGATCATGCCCCCACTTTCCATCCTCCCAGGAACCAGCTACCAGAGAACTTCAGGACTGCTCCATCTCTCACCATCTTCGGCCACCTCCTCAAGACCCAGCTGTTTAGACTGCACTTGTAAATCTCTTGCTCTACTGCTCTTATGCACTGAACTTGCCTGACCTCAGCACCATGTTACTGGATCCTCAGCTAATGCACTATCCTTGCACCACTGCACTACTGTGTCATTGTAGATATAACTTGTAATGTTAACTTGCGGCATTCATATTGTATTTTAGTAATATTATTTGTACTTACTGTAAACTACACTGTAGTTAAATAATAAGCTTGCATTGTAACCCTTTACTGCCCTGTAACACCTGTAAATTGTCTTGGATAAAAATAAAATAATTCATTTAACACATAGCTGCTATTTGCATAAGTAGATGGATAGATGGATTAATGTCACACTTCAGTGCACCAAATGATGTCTGTGCCTTTGCTCGATGAACCCTGAGACTGCATTTTCATATGCCACTATCAATATGGTAATAAAAAGCGTTTATATTGGATCTGACACGAATCCAAAAGGGGACTGCCAGTGAGATAGGATATATTGTGAAATAGTACTTGAGGGAACAGTAAAAAAAAAAAAAAAAATCCACAATCCTTTTAGATTAGCTCATAAATTTCAGTTTGTTTTGTGGAATTTATTTAAATAAAGCCAATTTCAAAGTCTGCGACCTCTTCTGCTCTATCTTATAGAAGAAGCACATCTCTGTTTAATGGTACGTTTCTGTGTATGACCTGAATACGAGAATCTCCTTCAAAGTCATATCCAGTTTTCCAAAGCATTAGAAAAAAACACCTTTATTTTTTTATTGAGAAAGTAAACATTTGTCTATAAAAATGAGAAATAATATATTTCATCAGTTATAGACAAGTCAGCTCTGACCAAGGACTTATTGCTGTCATTCTTCAGCAAGAATTATTTCACATGTCAGATGGATGGTAGTAATGAACAGATATAATTCAACTTGTGAGTGATCAAATACTGGCACTCTGATAGTGAACAGCTCCGGTCTGGAAAATGAACCCAATTCCTAATAAGTGTACTGACCTGTAAGATTTCCCCATCACTATAAAATGTGCTATTACAAGAAGTACAAGATTTATTGGATTATGGTTAAAGAAAGTAAAAAAAAACTTACATCATGCTTCAAACTACACTTTCATTTATTTGTTCTGCTCCCTATGGTGTTTGCAGTCATTTTGGTGCTTTGACTGGGTTCAGCAGCTGCTCTTCAGTTCTAATCGCTTGCCAGGCACATGTGTTTCATAAGCTAGATCAGATTCTTAATAGCGCCAGGCAGCGCATTGGTGGCAAAACAAAAGCACGTTGATCAATAGTGACAGAGCCCTAGATGGTGCCGGCTCTTACTTGTATAAAGACACTTTGACTGATCTAAACGTTATTATAAGTACTATGCTAGGCAGTTAGAATTGAAGTGCAACTCCTGAACTCAGATAAAAAGCACCTTAACACAGACTTCAGAAAATTAAGTTAGAAACTACTGTACTTACTTTTTAATGTTAACAGGAAAATACAATTAATGATAATCAAATCTAAGGCAATGTAATTAATATGGTAAAATAATAATGCATACACACTTGGATTTACTTCTCATAGACAACTTAATAACATACTATATTATTATTATTTTTATTTCTTAGCCGACACCCTTATCCAGGGTGACTTACAATTGTTACAAGATATCACATTATTTTTACATACAATTACCCATTTATACAGTTGGGTTTTTACTGGAGCAATCTAGGTAAAGTACCTTGCTCAAGGGTACAGTAGCAGTGTCCTCCACCTGGGATTGAACCCACGACCCTCCGGTCAAGAATCCAGAGCCCGAACCACTATTCCACACTATATCCAAAGATGAGAACCATTTGTTGTGTACCTAAATGCTAAATGCAATGGATTGCTTGTTGCTTGGTAATGCTACAGGAAACTCCCAGAAGCCTTTGGAACGCCTTTCCAAATGCTGTGTCTACTATCAAGTAATATGTGATTACGATTTCCACAGGATTTTAGCAACCTAGAAATTCTGCAGGCACAGTACGGATAACATTTTACAACCAAGATACCCCCTTAGGAAATGTTTTCAGGAAAAGATGACCTGAAACGTACACTCCAGTTGTGCTTGTTTCCACCTTGAGTTATAGTTTGTAATGCAGAGCTTATGAATGTGTCTCTGAAACAGAAAGACAGCAGCCTCAGTATTCATTACACAAGCACCTATAATACTACCATTGTGCATCAATCCTCTCCCTTTAATAGACAGTTTAAGTGCTCAAAATGAACCTGTGTTTTACTAGTTTGTAAATGGGATTTGGCAATGAACAATAAACAAACAATAACTATCCAAAGTTATTTTAGTTCACATATATTTCACGAATGTGACATTTGCTATGTTTATGTCTATTTTAATATTGTGGATACAAAGAAACCAGAAAATATGTCTGATCGCAAGCATTTACAACAATTGGAATTCTGATTCAGAGAGAACAATGTCAGGTTTGTTCCTATTTTAATACTTCAATTCTGCTGTTATTTAGAACTGCCACTGCTTAGATAAACTGACTGGACCCCAGGCAGACACATTTTGGCTAATGCCATGTTCCTGTTTTGAATAAAAAGTAGCTTATAAGTTACTGCCCCAAAACTGTTTACAGATCCAGACTGGTCCCCTTCCAAGAGGTAATGGCTCTCCTGGTGCGAGAACATGAAAAAGATCTCAATCTCCACTCCTATCTGTCATCTTTGATTGCAAGGGAAGTGAATGTTAGGCACATTTTATAATTCATTAAAAGCCTTGACGAACCCATCCTCCTTCAAATGAAACTTTAGCTATTTAAAGTCATCCAGCCAGACTAATTCAGATTCACTGCAGTCTAATAAAATATGGGACACATTCCCCACATAGAGGATGGTCCTGATTCTAAATGCCCATAGTACCTTATCTTTGTAGTCTGATCTTGGGTAACCACCATGTATACTGTAATCCTTCAATCTCTACCTCCAGACCCTGAATTTGTTATCACTTTTGCCCTGTGTGAGTCTTATTAATTGTTGTGGGACACTGTCCATTTGGCAATTTAATGTCTTCTTTTTCTTTCCTTATCTCTCTGACCTTCTCGCTGAACTTTGTTTTTAATGCTTTAGGTTTCTCTGTACATGTGTCTGTGTTTGCTGCACTTCATTGATTTTCAGCTCATTCTTGAATGCTTCTGCCACTCACATCATGCCATATTGCTGAAGCTTTGTCAATTTCTTCTATCAACTGGCTGTATTTGTCACACTTGATTTAAGGTACTGGTCTAATCGAAAAAAAAACAATGAATATCAAACTCAGTACAATTTCTGCATTTACCAAAACTGCCTTTTTCATGTATTATGATGATCATTGTTGTTATGTTGAATATTTAACGAAATCAATAAGAACAATAGACCCCTGTTTTCCTCTTTTAAACACAAAGTCAATTGAAAGCGTTTAACAATTATAAAGTGCTTGATAAAATAATAAAACTAAATCTAGGATGGCCTGAAAGTGTAAACAAAGCTGATGAATTAGCAAACAGATATATAGTGAAAAGCTAAATCTAAGGTATAGCCTAAAACTATATAAACTGTTGGTTTTAATCTTAGTCCTATATCCAGTAGTCTTGTATGACATAGGATTGTAGTAATCTTATCACCCTGGGCCAACTGCATATTCTTTTACAATAATAATATTAATAACAATAAACTGTAGTCTAAGTGGGTAATGCAAAAATAATAAACAAGTGAGGGGACATAGAGAGGCGCACCCCTGTCTTTATTCACACATTGATTATCTTTGAGATACCCACAAAGAACCATCATGGCCTCTGTTTATCAGTGTGTTATTAACCATGTGTTTATGAGAGATTTCATTACTTCATTAATGTATTTTTGTTTTAAGGAATACACATACAGTATCCGTTGCTGTAGGGAGCTCTGAATTCAAAGATTGGCACAGCCGTTGTTGTGGCATCGCTGGCCATTGAAATATAAAAAACAAATAGAAGTATTATATGAATACCAAAAAAGGCTGTTATTCCACTGTAGTGTTTCTTAAGAGATATCATAGTACCAGAACCTGTCATGTTTACTATACATTCATTAGTAGTCGTAGTCATACTATGTTATTATCATTATGTCTTCATTAATTATTATTTATTTCTTAGCAGACACCCTTATCCAGGGCGACTTACAATTGTTACAAGATATCACATTATTTCACATTATACACGTTATACATTATACAGATATCACATTATGTTTTTTACTTACAATTACCCATTTATACAATCTAGGTAAAGTATCTTGATCAAGGATACAGCAGCAGTGTCCCCCACCTGGGACTGAACCCACGACCCTCTGGTCAAGAGTCCAGAGCCCTAACCACTACTCCACACTGTCCACCCGTCCTGTTGAAAAACACTACCAGCTCTGTCCCTGTGAAATCGAGTGCAGAAAGACAATACATCTGTAAAACACTTTATTCATAATATGAATACTGTACTACCTTGCCCATTACATGCTAGAGAACTGTCATCAGTCAATCATCTAGGAAGGAATGCACATGGTGTGAGGATATACTGCTTAAATATATATGTGCCTGACTTTTCCAAAAAGTGCTCTGAATTATAAGTAGTTAAACCAAGTGTCCATAACTGCCCACAATGCCGTATAGCTTTCTCTATGTCTGGCTCTCTTCAAGCTGCAGTTCTATAGGTAGAGAGACGTCTCACTGCGCTTGGTACTGTTGGATTTGAAGATATCCCACAAGGATAATATGTACATGAACATATGAATATGTACAGGATACAGGGTAGCTGGGGCAGTGTCTGGAATTAAAGCAAGCATTCTCAATATGTAGACTCTCTGTATTATTATTATTATTATTTATTTCTTAGCAGACACCCTTATCCAGGGCGACTTACAATTGTTACAAGATATCACATTATTTTTACATACAATTACATTATTTTTACACATTATTTTTACATACAATTACCCATTTATACAGTTGGGATTTTACTGGAGCAATCTAGGTAAAGTACCTTGCTCAAGGGTACAGCAGCAGTGTCCCCATCTGGGATTCAACCCACAACCCTCTGGTCAAGAGTCCAGAGCCCTAACCACTACTCTACACTGCTGCTGTCTTGGTCAGTCCACAGCAGGACTTGGTCCATGACCTTTGATAGCCCAACCACACAATTCAATAGATGGCGGGATCAGATATCCTTGAATTCAATGCCATCGTAAACTAAGTGTTGTGTAAATGGAATGAAGCTGGCACTAATCTTTAACAGCTTCATAAATCCTTTTCACAAAGTTCATTTTTCCAGCATTGTCATGAAACACTGATAGGACAAAGGATCATGGTAATTATATCTTTACTGACTTGCTCTTAGAAGCTCGGTAGGATATCAATCTCTGCATTGTAAATGGGTATTTCAGTTTTAAATGGCTTCTTTTCTGAATAACTTTGTCAGAGAACCCCCCTGGTCACCATTATCATCTTAATGATAAGGATAAAAATGTGACTAGATCATTAAAATTAAAAGATTGGGCACTGAGAAAAAGGGTCATTTTAATTCACATTACAACAGGGAGAAGCAGAATTCAGAATGTAGAACTGTTGATACACATAACACCTAGCTTTTATAAATACGTAGACCCACTTCATCATTTTGAGAACGATAACTTTTTTCAGTGAATTATTTATACAAAACGTCTCCGTGAATCAAGTTGGAAAGCAGAAAACTAAACATGACTAGAGATCATAGGCATGCAACATAAACATGTAGACTTTGGTTCCAAATTGTCAACAAAATTGAAAATGAGCTGCTAAGAAATATATGGATTTTTTTACCCTACAGATTAACATTATATATCGTAAATATGGACTGGAGAGGAGGGCTATAGTAGAAAACTATTAACCCAAAGGAAGACTATTGTTACCGACTATGATGCTCGAAGCCGCAGGCTGGAGGTAACAATAGTCTTCCCGAGGGGCATTTCATTTTCCACTGTGGCTGAGTCTGCAGTACATATTTAATATATGAAACAGTCAAAAAAAATAAATGAGGCAAGGCTGGATGGTAAATACGACTTTAGATATTTTGTTTAAAAACAGCTGATACAGCATATGTAAATAAATATTGACATAAATTTTGTTTAAATATAGCTGATACAGCATACGTTAATAAATAAATAAAAAAAACATAAATAAACAGGAAATGTTTTTGAAGTTCATACTATATAGTTAGCAATGTTTTTCTCCACCTCAGTATGGTTTTCTCTGACAGTGACAGTGATGTGAACCAATCACATGACAGAATGAGACTATTCACTGGTGTTGTAAGGATGTTAGGGCAATAGTTCCTCCTATGATGATGTTTTAACCAATCCAATCACAGGGCAGGATTTCCAATCACTGCTTCATATAATATATACAATAGTCTTCCTGATGGGCATTTAATTTTCCACTATTAGCTGAGTCTGCAGTACATATTTAATATATGAGTCAGTCAAAATAATAAGAGAGGCAAGGTTGGATAGTAAATATGACTATATACTGTAAATCCATAAATATTTGACAGCCTCTTATTATGCATTTTTGCGTGTGGAAAAAAGTAAACATTTTTGGCACAAATATCTTAGTGCTGTATATATAATGAAGTAATATACTACTACCAGTGTAACAGGTCGCCAACATTTCTGGAGCAAAATAGGTTTTATGAGTGTGATTTGCCAAATATTTTGGTCGTAAATATTTATGGCTTTACAGTATTTTGTTTAAACATAGCATGATATACCTTAAGTAAATACCTAAATAACATAAATAAATTTGATGAAAATGTTTTTGAAGTTCATACCGCAAGTTTTTTTTCTTTCTTTTGTAGTATGTTTTGTAATCCACTTTCTATCACAGAATCGCCGTTCAGCAGTTTTGTTATTCAGCCATTTTTATCTTGTTGTTTAGGAGTGGAGGTGGAGGGCGTTCTTTTGAAAAGGGGCGGGGCTGACAGTGATGTGAACCAATCACATGACAGAATGTGACTATTGCCTGGTGGTGTAAGGATGTGAGGGCAATAGTTCAATCTATTACCAAGCACTGACTCTGGATACCCTTTTATTAGTAAAACTTCCCTTTTTTTCCCTATACTTAACATGTTTTTTTTTGTGTTTTTTGCTCTCATGTACATGGCACTGAATTTCTGCACCAAACCGAGTAAGGTGCGCGTGGTCTGTGCTGAGGTAGGGCCTTTCGACGGTTTGGTTAAAAAATATGAAATTGTTCCTGAGTTATTAATAATAAAAGATAACCGCCAAGCATCCAGGACTTTGTTAAATCCTCTTAGCAAGAATCCTGCCCCTGCATGTCAGGCCACTCTGGGATTTGTATTTCTGGGGTGCCTGTAAACAATGCAATCACATAGACACGCTCTCCAGTTTGAACTACAGCTCCCAGAATGCATACCAAACGGAGCAGAGCGTCCAATTTTACTTGTCAGTAAAAAATAACACAGTACACCCTCGCTATAACGTCATTCATTATAACGAACCTGGCCCTTGGTCCCAAAATAAAAATTGTAAAAAAATAAATATATATATATATATATATATATATATATATATATATATATATATATATATATATATATATATATATATATATATATAAACACACACTGTCAACATCCCGGTCTGTAAGCACAGGATCATGCCACCTCCGCAGTGAAGTCAACTCTTTTGTCTTAATAAGAAACACGTGCTGTGTAACTGCCTCTGAAACTAAAATCATTTTATGTTGCAATAAAGGTGGAAACTATTGATCCTTTGAAAAAAGGAGTAACGCTGGCATATCTCTGTCTTGACTATAGGTTGTCAAAAATCACTTTTTTTGGCTTGTTCAGCAACCATGCGGCAAAGCAAAATAGATTCAAGAAAATAAAACAATGCATTACAAATGAATGCACTTACCCGTCACACGTGATTCCCGACTCAAAGCTTATCTCTTCAATGTTACAATTTATTTGATTATCCGTCACAGCCCATGTTTATTTATTTATTTGAATATAAACTTAAATACTGAGGGGCTCACGTGATGCTGCAGTGCTGAGCGGACGCGTTTCTAAGGAGCTCTCTGTTGCCTCAGGCTTTTAACTTCTATTTGTGTCCAACACCACATTATAAACCATTACAGTACAATGACTTGTTGATTGATGTCTGCAGTATGTCGGGAAGAAACTGAAATAAAAAAAAATCGACGCCGCCAGAGCAAGGACAGACGCTGGATGAAGACTCGAACTCAGGGCCCTACTCTTCTGATACACCTAACACTCCAGAAAACATGACCGCTGAGGAGCCAAAAGAAGAAAGCATGTTGCGCATTCTAAAAATACTTTAGATCGTTTTGGATCGAGACTAACAGAGACCGAGAGTCGTATCAGCACTACTGAGGACAGCAATTGGAAAAAAAGGTAAATACTTTAATAAAATAAAACAAAATGCTAAGAAATAAAACAGATGATCTGGAAAATTGAAGCAGATGTTGCAATTTTCATATAGTGGGCTTGTGAGAAGGATCTGAGGGCACAGACCCGATTAAGTTCTTTACTGAAATGATACCAGCATGTGACAAGCAGGCTGTAGTGGTGACGTCAGACCCTGAAGAAACACACAGCACTGCAAAGTGAAATGTGAATTGCGCTGTTGTGCGTTTAATAATGAACAAAATAAAAAAGTTTTAAACAAAAACAGCACACGGCACTTGCGGCCAAAATAAATGGACAAATAAAACAGACTAACACTTAAACGAACAGTGGACTAACAGACAAACAAACAAACACGGTGAGTAAAAACAAATAACAATTATTCTTTTAGTTTCTTTTAGTCTCCTTCTCTCTCCCGTTCTCTACTCACCCAACCCCGAGTGAGTAAAACATGCATCTATATATACAATTCTGCTGGGATTCAATTACCAATTAATTATTCACTTGAATCCCAGTACGTGAACTAATCTGTGAAAACTCTGTGCTCACATATTAAGTACTTTAAATGCATGTGAAGTGCAATCCCTGTGCCTAAATACAATTATACATTTTAAACACTCGTGCTCATTACCCACATTATATCCCGTGTACCAACTACAATACACCAACATTAACACACGCAACATACAACATAAAACACAAAAATACACACAGCAGTACTGGGTAGTGAACATTTCGGGAGCCACTGATAATTGACCGCACTCATCGTGCCTAATAACCAAACCACATATATATATACAGTATGTGTGTGTGTGTGTATAAATATGTGTGTATATTAGGGGTGTTCCGAATACAAATTCGTATTAGGATATGCATGAATATTAGTAATGGCTGAATAGTGTCTTTCATTTTACGAATATTAGGCAGTATTCGTTGCAAACAAAGTGTTTGAAATCAATGAAAATTGGTCTCTCATTTCAACCACACCTCCCTCTGCGGTCTGTGACACTGGCAGCCAATCGGTGTGGGGAAGAAGGGTGGAGAGTCAGTGCTTCAGTTCATTCCATTTGAGAGGGCTGATGACATTCTTTTATTTATAACACATCCGAAGAATCACTTTCCATTTTGCTAAAACTTCTTGATTCCTACAGTACATTTTCTGGATACAAAATGAATTATGATAAAAGTGAAATTCTCCCTCTATCACAGTTTGATTACAGTGACTGTAAAGGGAATACTCCTTTTATTTGGTCCTGTGACCGAGTGCTGTTGTTGCAGTGACGTGTGGGTAGTGATGTCACGGACCAGGAAGTAACCAAAGGCAAGAAATGGCGGATGTGAAACTGAACGCAACGGCGCTCAGCGTTTTATTAAATAATAAAATAAACAAAAGATTTAATCAAACAACAAAACAAAAAGGCACGTTGGCCAAACAAACAAACCTAACAAGTATCGTGCTGGTTTTTAGCCAGCACGTATATAGCAATTGTTAAATCTCAGACAGACTTACGTCTCTCCTCCGACACTCTCCTCCTTGCACAGACAGCTGGAGGCTTTTATATTCTGGCCGAGGGGTAATAAGATCATTAACAACTAGTTAACCCCTCGGCCAGAATATCGGCCACAGTCTGCATGAGTTTAATAAGGATGCGTGACTGTCAGCTAGTTAAATAATCACTAGCTGATCAGTCACACATCCTCACAAGGTTTTTAAAATGCAAAAACAATAACAAATAAGCGGCGCTTTGCCGTAATATAAACATAAATCATAATATAAATAAATAATAGACAAAGGGGCGGGACACTCCGACACAGGTCCCTGATTTAAATCAGGTATTTGGGAATACATGTAGACAGCAATCTGAAGCATTTATACAAGTTAAATTACACTTACTTGATGCAAAGGGTGAGTGAGGACTGGGGTAGATGGATGGACTTACCCCTTACATTGTCAGGACGAATTCATGTCATAAAAATGAATGTGCTGCCTCGATTCAAGTACCTGTTCCAGTCAATACCTGTTTGTCTTCCCCTTAACTTTTTTTTTTTTTACAGTACTCAATAAATCAATAAGGCAATTTATTTGGCACCGTAAATCTGCTAGAGTGAGTATAGACAAATGAACCCTTGCATACAGTTTTGGTGGCTTACGCCTTCCCAACTTTAAAATGTATTATTGGGCAGCTCAAACTAGATTTATATCAATGTTGTTCTAGACTGACTCATCGCCTTCATGGCGATGAAACTTTTTTTTTTTTGCTTTTTACAATTGAGAAATGTCATTAAAACAACATTAAAAGACCAGTTGAAGATGACCGATATGTCAGAGACTGAATCCCTTTTTCATCAGGACCAATCAACTTGTAGATCTATATCTAGAGTGTACAATATACTCATGCAAGAACATCCAAAACCAAACCTGCTGTAGAAGGGCGGTAGAAAGCCCTGCTGTTTAAATGTATTATTTGTTTATTTTTACAGAGTTTCCCCTCCACCCCTGTGTTATTTTGTATTTTTGTTTTATGATTTATGTTTGTAAATTATGATGGTGTAGTCGTGTGTTTTGTTATTGTTTTGTTTATTTTAAAACGTGTTCTGGCAGAGGCGAGATTGGTGCTCGTCCTCTGCCAGGAATAATTTAATAAACTTGTGCAGATATAAAGCCTGCAGCTCTCTGCACTCGGAGTGGGTGTTCAGAGGAGGAATGAGAGCGAGCAAGGAGCGAGAGAAATTTAAAAAAGCGAAACTAAAACCTGTCGGTGCCGTGAAGGCTGCTGCCCAGCCGGCCCTCAGGGTTGAGTTTTGTTTTCGAGACTTGTTTTGTTTATCTTTTATTTTGCTCTGTGAGCTCTGTTTTTGTTCAAATATTTGATTTATATTTTTGTTGAAAATAAACAGCGCATGCCACGTCTTTCTTGCTACAGTATTGCTTTTGTTTGTTTTTGTTCCTACTGCGGCCTGGCGTCACCACAACGTCATCCCTGTCACACTTGCATTCCTCACGAATTAGGTGGGAGACAGACCTGGAAATCTCTATTGACGTGGGGATGTGGTCAGGGCTGTGCAAGGAGGCAGTAACATCCATGTTTAACTCTAGATACAGACTAATTCAAAACAACTTCTTGCACCAGCTTTATTTAACTCCTTCAAAATTACATAGATTTAACCCTGATATACTGTCAGTGTGTTTTAGATGTGGGGTAGAGGAGGGCACATTTATACATGCCAGTTGGCAATGTTCTAAACTCCAGAGGTTCTGGCAGGAGGTTTGTGACACTGTCACTGATTCTTGTTGTTACTTTTCCAGTGGACTCTCAGATCTGTTTGCTAGGAACTTTTCTGGTGTTCAACTCACAAACAGACATGCAATAAAATTTGTTGACATGGCACTGGCTATAGCAAAAAAATGCATAGCTATGAGCTGGAAGCTAGACTCCCCTCTCCCGGTTTCACTGTGGTATGCTAAAAGGAAGGAATCTTGCAGAGGTTACAGCCATTAAAAGATTATAAAAAGACAAGGAAGTTGAACTCTCAGTTCTATTTGTCAATTTTAATTTCTCAATTTTTACATTTATTTTTTGTTGTTTATTTGTTATTTTTATTTTTTTATTTATTTTCTTCTGTGTTTGTACAGTATTTCCTTTGTATCGTTCTGTTACTCTGTTCTGCATAATGGAAAATAAAAAATGTAGCCAAAACAAAGCGAATGAGAAAGCTACGGTAATGTAAAACAGTTCATCATTTACCAATTCCTTCCCCCGCTGCTCCCATGGTCTTACCGGAGACTGGCACAACCATTTTATTTATTGCAATTTCCAAATGTGCCCAGTCTCGGATACGGCAAACTTTTTGCCACAACCACGATTACGCGGTGGGTATGACGGCCTATCGTCATATCTAATTTAGTGAGGGAGTAGTCCTTGTTATTTCCATGGATACAGGAAATGATCACTCACCCGCGTGACCACCAAGGCACCCCTCCAAGACAGCTTCCTCAATTAAGGTTTCCCACTAATGCGTGGGTGCTCACATTACAAGCCCATACATCAACAATGCAAGGCCCCTCCCAATCATTACCCCTGGACTTACCTGCTGCAGGTGGAAAGAAATGTCACGTCATGGCACCAGTAACATACCAGGGGAAAAGGCGCCCACGGAGACTGTGAGTCTTGCTGCCAACCTGACAGCTGGGAGGGGAACCCTCCAGCTGGGGGTCGACCTCGGCCTCCATTGTTGTGGAGCGAGGCCGCCCATCGGGTGACGAGAAGGTGCTGGTGAAGGGGTGAGGGGGTTGTGTGAATGAAGGGGCCCCGGCCTTGGGCCCGTCATCCTGGGTCTGATGGGAGGAGGTGCCAATCCAGCATGGTGGGTCGATGTCTACTGACCCAGGTGTGGACATTCGGTCCCCGCACTTGTATAAACCTGTTCGATGATCACCAGCTCAGTGACCTCCTCAGCTGTATGGGTGCCAGGCAGAGCCACCAGGTCACTTGATCCACCAGCTGTTGAGCCATTACGCGTGATCTGACTCCTGCAGGTCGCCGGTATTCTCGGAATTGCCGATGATGCA
Source organism: Acipenser oxyrinchus oxyrinchus (assembly GCA_030684275.1). Lineage (NCBI taxonomy): Eukaryota > Metazoa > Chordata > Actinopteri > Acipenseriformes > Acipenseridae > Acipenser > Acipenser oxyrinchus. The sequence continues at coordinate 4,988 of JAGXEW010001391.1, read as the reverse complement.
TCTCCTCGGTGATGTTCAGTTGCTGGAGTATGGCCTTTTTCAAGGTCGTAATCCAACGCTTCCTCATGTGTCAAGCTTTGGTAGGCTGCCTGGGCTTCCCCGATTAGATTGGGGCCCAACTGAGTAGCCCACCAATCCTGAGGCCATTGGGCTGGTGTTGCTTGCCTCTCGAATGCTGCTAGATAGGCCTCAGGATCATCCTCCAGCGACAACTTCACCACCTTCGGTTCGGGCAGTGACACTGTTGGTTAAGCCGCCGGTTCCAGTCTCCGGTTGGCTGTCAGGAACATGGTCGCCATCCTCTCCATCATCGCTTCCATCCTCCGCTCCTGTGCCTCCATCATCGCAGCCATCGTAGCAGGGTCCATTTTTAATCCCACTCTAACACCAAATGTGACAGGATGTGAGTGTGAGTGGGGAATAAAGTGAATGTCCAGACAAAACTCCCAGTGAAAAACATCTGTGTTTATTAATACAAACTAGGCAGTGCTCTCAAAGCTCAGGTACACTCTGCAATAGACAGTGCTCTCAAAGCTCAGGTATATTCTCCACTAGACAGCGCTCTCAAACCTCAGGTACATTCTCCATAGACAGTGCTCTCATATATGTTTGGCTTGATTGCAGTCCCTATTGTGGTCCCAGTTTGTCCAAATCCCCTACTGCAAACATCTGTCCTGAAATTCACGTCAACCTGTGTTTAAATATTGTGCCACATTTCCATCTGCCACTGGGACTGGGTCTTTCAGTTCAATCTAATTATTTTTAATGTGGACTCTGTCAGCCCTAGTTAGGATTGTAGTCTAGCAGAACTTGATCTCTCACTCTGACGGTGGTGATCCAACGGCCCAATGCGAAAGACAAGAGAGGCGGAATAAGAAATGAGGCAGAATAAGAAAGTGTTGTGAATATGAATCACTATTAGGGAAATATTGAAAGTTGTTGAATCAATTTATAATTAGCAATTTTACAAAACCGTGATGCATACAGGTTATCTTTGACTTTGCGTAATGTTCGATTACAGATTGATTGTAGTTTGCAGAAGGAACCAGATGAGATTGAGTTTTTTAGCCTCTGGGTGCAGTGTTTTTTTTCTGAAAGTATTAAGTAAGATTAAGTAAGTTCTGGTTTCTTAATTAACCCTTTCAGGACCAAGCATTTTTCAGTGGGATGCTCCCCAGGACCATGTATAGAAACGTGTTATTCTATCACCCGAGGGACCTTACAATGCTTCCTGAAAGTTTTGTTGAAAAATACTGATGTTTGGGCAAATTACAAGACATTGTTTCAATGACATAATACAAGTTTAATCTCAGGGTCAATAATGGAAACTACTGTGGATTTATTTTCTCAAAATAAATATTTATAAATGAAATAGTTATTAATTCCATTATCATCAGTAATAAGGAAAAAAAAACGTACCTGATACATTTAGTTCATGAAATAGTATATGCTTATAGCCATATATATATATATATATATATATATATATATATATATATATATATATATATATATATATATATATATATTAAAACACGAGACAGAATAAATGTTCTAATATAATTTTAAGTCAAATACATCCGAGTTACAGTGTTTCCCCTTTTTTATTAGCTCTAAACAAGTTCCTGTGATGTTTTGTTTCTGCTTTTGTCCCTGCCGGGCTGCTGTAAACTGTTTAAGCTGTATTATGCAGTATGCGTTAGTGTGACAGAGAGCAAATGAATCTGAGTCAACAATCTCCCTCCCAACCAGTGAGAGTGCTGTGTAAAAGGAACAGTGTGCCCCGGACTGGATGGTTTGACAGTTCATTCCAGGGTCAGTCGGAAGTCAGACATCCAGGAAGGGGGCGGAGCCACAATACCAGAAGTCATCGCCCTAATGCGGTAGGCGAGATGTCAGTCATGGATTGGAGGATATGTGATTGCACTCGCTACCTAAGGGGGCGGGACTGAAGGTATATCAGGTGATGTGGCCAAGCAATCTGTTCCTTTGTTATGGTTACGAAAAAGACCTGTAAAGGACGTACTGTGATTTAATCCGTGTTTTTTGTGTTGTTTTTTGTCTGTCTATTAATAATTGTATTTGTCATTGTTAGATGGCTAAACCATCTGGGAGCTGTTGGTAATCAGCCAGCATCAACCCTGACTACACTGTGTATCGCTGTGTATAGTCAGTATTATTAATTAAAAGCAAATAATAAAGTTTAGTTTTTCACCATTGAACTGTTGTTGAATTGTTGTTACTGAGCACTGCATCACCCCTACACCTGTGCACTACAAACCACTTTGCCACAGTTAGACACTTATTTATAAAATTAAAAAACACTATTTAAGATTTATGGAAAAGACACATATAGTATTTAAAGTATTAGCAAATATCCAAATAACTAATAAACAGCTCTCGGAAAACTCAAACAGGGCTCTCCCCAGTGTTTAATACCAATATACTAAATAGACTTACTTTCACTGTTCTGGAACTCAGGCTTTGGCTTTGTGCACACTCCAGTCGATCCACAGACAGTGTTCTGAATGACAAATAAACTTGAATGGCTTTAACTCTTAAATGTTACAGTAGACTCAGTTGGGACGACCTTGTTCAGACTGTTGATTTGTTTGGAGTACTGATCACAATATGTACCATTCTAAAAATGCCATGTCTAGTTTTTGTTTTATGATTTTGATTGTATCTCATCAAAAATCAGTTTAGAGATCAAACAGTGGTGACATTTAGATCTGTTGCCATTTGAGTCAATTGAATAGGACCCGCTGTCTTTAATTCAGACATGAAATATAATAATAATAATAATAATAATAATAATAATAATAATAATAATACCAGAAATGTTTACAATGTAACTTCCATATACCCCAGATTCCTTCAGAGTAAGTTGATGTCATCAAATGTCATTCTGAAGTGTGTATGTGTTTTTGTTGATTGGATGTTGAAATGGATTTGACCTCGGGGGCGCAGGCTATGACATTTCCCTTGTAGAACAAGGAATAACATAAGGTTATGATTATGCCTGTGACTTTTGTTCACCTGAAAAAAGCATTTCTGATAGAGGAACAACTTTGTCACAAACTGATTGTGAAATCTGCAATCTTAGGTGTGATGATCTCAATTTAAACCCTAGTGGGCATCAGTCCAAACCACCACATCATCCAGGACAACAGTTAATCTATGCTTAAGAGAGGCCCAGGACTGAACGAGTGTTCAGGTCAGAATTGTGCACAGCTGTAAGGGGAAGCTTTCATGGTCCCTGGAGGCACCGTGCCTGACTGCATCCTGTGCCAATGTCCATCACCCTTCAAATCAGTACATACACAAGCTGTCCAATCTGCGTGCCTGCAATACACTGAGATCAAAGATGTTTCCCAAGTCCTTCATCTATGAATATTGTTGGGAAAATGAATTGACAGCTTGTGGTTTTCTTCTGCAGTCTGAGGTTTGATACCAGGCTCCAGCATCATTTGCACTGGATACTCGTTAGGTCACCACCATCAAAGAGATGTGCAATACTGATGCTGATGGAGGGTCATTACAAACTGGTTTGATGTTGCTGCCGATGGAAGGAAATGGGATGGTAGATGGGAAAACGGAACACACAAGTAGGTACCAAGAGATTAGACAAGGGGATCTACATATCTGTAGGTGAGAGTACACTTTCATAGCATATCCTTGCTAGGATGTAATTTAGCCAAATAATGTCCAGTTGAATATTTGAAACTATGTCCTGTATTTTTGTTTTTATAAAGGGTTTTTTAAAACAGACTGAGCCCATTTCATTGTCCTTGAGAAAGGAGATTGATGGCATGCTCCCTGTAACTATTGCTAGATGTCTGCCAGCTCTTAAATGTAATATTCCCAACAAACCATTTGTCTAACATAACTTCTGTCTGTGTTTGAGACAGACCCTGAGGCTAAAGGTTGAGAGTATAATGTACTTAAACCAATTTATTACTGAACCCAGTATTATATTTCTGCAGCACCTTCTACACAAAGCAAGGCATTGTTTCTTGTTTATGGAATATGCAAGGCGATTTATATTTTATGTTCTGTGTGCCAAAGAATAAACGATGTAATGGAGTATATATAAACGCTTTGAAAGCTCATCAATCTAAAATGCTCATTAGTCCTACCAGATTAGCAATTCCTCAGCAGGCTTGATTGCACAGATGATCTAGAAAGGGCAGCTTTAGTTGCTGAAGTTAGTGAAACAGAAGGTGAAAAGGTTAGGAGATATGTTATCTGATTGTCTGGTGGGTGTTCTACATCATTTGCAATGAACTGATTCTAAAACCTAATTACCAAAGTCAGTGTGTGTTTATGAGTTCAAGTTTACTGATTAAGGCTGTTTTTAGAAAATAAAATTAGAATATTGGTTTTATAGAAACTGCACTTGTTTGTTTACATGAAATTTTACATGAAATTGCTTCCAATATGACTTGGACCCACAAGTGTTCATATAACCACAGTGATTGACAGAAATGCAGCATATCATAAAGAAGCACTGTGTCAGAATCAAAATTAAAATTAATTCCAAAAAGATTTTACTGTTTCTTTTTTGTATTTTAACTTATCTTACAATCTTTAAGGGAAAATAAATTATGGAAAACGAAATGATCTTCAAATAAATTGAGATTTATAATGCTTTATTAAACTGGCCACTGTGGGATTCATGCATGCATAATCTTTCATAATCGCTTTGAAAACCAACGTGCATCTGTATTTACAACATTTTTCATCAATATTTGTTCTTGTAACATTTGTTCATATAATGCTACAAATATTACAGACTGTAATGCTGTAAGTGACTGCGAATCACATGCAATTAAAATGCTGCATCTTCAATTACAATTCATTTATGTTTTGACAGTATGCTATGAATACTATGAATATTAAGTCAGTTTTCTAAGAGTTTCTAAAGGAGTATGCACACAGTTACACAGTGTTAAATAGCATTTGTAAAGGTTTTATCAATTGCACAC